>JASAOO010003432.1:0-60619 GCA_030849075.1 Zelonia costaricensis | reverse complement strand
CAAGGGGAAAGGGGAAGAGAGGGAGGGGTGGGGGTGGAGGGGGGAGGGGGGGGGCGCAGGTGCACGCGTGTATGTGTGTTGAAGGGAAAGAGGGGGGAGAAACGCAGAAGTGTTGTTTACATGTGCCCATGCCGGGGTCAGCGAGAGGTTCACCGCCAGCTGCCCGCGCGGGGCGCAGAGCGTTGCGGTCATGAAGGGTGAAATTGGGGAAAGAGCGGCGTGTCTGTGTGCTTTTTTTTGTGTGTGTGTTTGTGTGTGCCTTTCCAGTGTCATGAATCTAGTGCGGGCTCCTCGTCGGCTGTGCGCAAGTTGGACGGCAACCGACACGAGCACTGCTTCTTCGAGTGTGGTTCTTGTTGTTTGTTCTGTTCTTGAGGGGAAAAGGGGGAAAAGGGGCGCTGCGGCCGACAAGAGGGAGTCGGCTCGTTGAAGTCCGCCACGTCTACTCTAAGGGACGCAGCGAAGGAGGAGAAGGGGAGAACAGGAAGACGCCAAAACGGCGCACTCGCGGGGTGACGAGCACACACAGAGCCGGTGTGCGTGTGACACAAGTACGCAAATGCAGCGGGGCTTCCGTGTTCTCTAATTGTCAACGCTGACGCAACTCTTCTACGAATTCTGCGCACGGCGGGTCGAGCACCGCACCTCGCCTCCACCCCCGCCCCTCTCACCACACACGTGAACACGCACCGTCCTAGATGCGGTACGGCGGCATGGCTGAGCGTGGTGTGTATGTGACGCCCCCGCCGCTGCGGTGGTGACGGCCGTGTCGAGACGGCGCCTGCACGCTGCTGCTCCCGTCGTCCGAGACAGACCCGTAGTACGTGTCCTCGTCTTCACGCTCGCGGTCACGGTGATGCTGGTGGTGGCGGCGGCTGTGGTGCCGCTCCGCTGTAGGGGTGCTGTAGGCGCCACTGGTCGCGTCGTCGCTGTACAGGTTGGCGTTGCCGTTGAGGAGAATCGTGTTGCCTGCCGCATTGCCGGCAGTGTACGGCGGCGCAAACTCCACGCCGCGGCCGCCCACCGCGTGACTGGCGTAATCGACACCGCCATCCATCTCGCGTCGAGCTGCCATGGCGCTGCGCGCTGTGTAGTTGGCGCCGATGGCCGTCGCGGTGGGGAAGCGGAACTTGATGACGCGCACCATGAAGAAGAACCACACCCGCAGCACCGAGTAGGCCATCGAGACGCAGGTGAGGCAGTAGTTGAAGCCCATGATGGCGGAGGGGAAGCGCAGTACCCACACGATGCGGGTTTCGACTATGAAGATGGGCATGTCACAGAAGAGAAGGTGGATGGCGACGCCGTAGACGCGGCGCCGCTTCGCGATCTCCTCCGGCTCTGGGAAGCGCCAGGCCCACATGTAGAAGACCGATGCCCCGAGAAAGTAGAAGACACAGCACACCACCGCCAGGGAAAGGTACGCGGTCTTCATGGAGTGCGCCAGCATGGCATCAGGGGTGCGCACCCAGGCGAGGAAGTTGACGACGGTGAAGAGGGAGTGTAGGAAGTGGACCGCAAAGGTGAGCAGCGTGGAACAGCGCGAGGCGCCGCCGAGGCGCTCGATGATGAGGAAGTCCATGAAGAGAGGGAGCCAAACGTGGCCCCAACGAACCAAGAAGAAGAAAAAGCAGTGACGCACAGCGCGGCAGGCCTCGCCCCCGCTCTTGCCGCGCTTCGGTGCGAGAATAAGGGCGTGAGTCGGGTGAGACCGAGCACACGTGTGAAAGCGGCCCGAGTGTCTCGATCACGCAAACAACACGCAAGCACACACACGAGTGCCTCTATTCGCGTGTCGTCTATGTATGCGTGGCAGCCTTCTAGATGGAGCTGAAAGCCGATGGAGAGCCCGTGGAGAAGAAGAGGGAGAGTTCAGGGGCGGAGAAAGCGGTGTGCGAGTGTGACAGCGGCGCGTGGTTGGAAGGAGAGCGGGGAGGGGGTCGGGGGGGGGAGGGTGTCGGGGGTGCGCACCGGTGGCAGCAGGTCGTCCTCGAGGGTGAGCGGTGCCGCTGGCCGCACAGAGCGAGGCTCCAGCGTGTGCGTCCTTTCTTTGAAGTGTGTTTTTTTTTTTCTTTGAAGCCGATCGCCTCCGCAACGGCTCGGAGGTGCCACGAGGCAGGGCGGCGCATCTCTCAAGCGATATCCATGATACAGGCACGCAGGCGTGATTGCACGTCGCTTCATCCTGCGTTCCGCGATAGTCTATGGTCACGTGGCCACCACGCTTTCGGCTCACCCCCTACGCCACGGGGCCGTTGCGGCACCTCCGCGCCGTAGCACGAAACGATGGCGCACGTGGCGCGAGTCAGCCGTCACGGACGCCGACAGCAGACGCAGGACGGGCAAGGGGGCTTCGTTCAAGCTGCGTTCCACAACCCCCCCCCCCCACCCCACCTAACCCTTGCTTCGAGTCCCTCACGCCGCCCCGGCAGACATCTTCGCTTTGCTCGCTAGCAGAGAGGCGTGCACCTGCTCGAACGTCTGCTCCGCCGCGACGACAGAAAGCCGCAGACGCTGGTCCTCGGCGCGCAGGCTGGCCACCTCAGTCTGCAGCCGTGTCAGCTCCGCCTCCTGCTGCGCCATCACCTTCGCCGTGCTCTTCACGTTATCCGCAAGCACGCCGCGCTCATGTCGTGCCTTGCCCTCCGCATCCTGCGCCGCGAGGAGCAAGCGACGCAGCTCGCGCACCTTCGCCTGCATGAGTCGCACCTCGAGCGCCGGCGCCGCCTGCTGCTGCTGCCGCAGTGACGACGTCTGCAGCGAGTGGCCGCTGTGCTGGCAGCCCTCACGGCTTTCGCTCCGCCCGCTTGGAGCCCCGGCGTGACGCTGCCGAGGCACAGCTGCCCGGCTCGCGGCGGATGATGCCGCCGCCGCCGCTGTCTTGCGCATGCGGTTCTCAGGGGCCTGGGAAAGGGCCGTGTTGTTTAGTCGAGCGAGTCGCGGCAGCACGTCACGCAGCACGCTGGCGATGGCGGCCATCGCCTCCGCCTCTGCCTCTTCGTCTCCTTGCTCCGCCGGTGCGCGGAGACCCGCAGCCGTGGCGGCGGCAGCTCCACCGTTAAGGCGGGACCGGTCGCCGCTGGTGGAGACGCACATCGGGTTTCCGCGAAGATCGAGCTGACGCAGCGACACGAGCGGTCGCAGTGCCTGCAGCGTGTCGCGGCTGTCGAGCAGGTTGTGCGCTACGTTCAGGCTAGACAGCCGCACGAGCGCGCAAAGGGCGTGCAGTGACTCGATGACGTTGGCCTCGACGCTGAGGTGGGTGAGGGTGGGCGGAAGGTCGCGCAGGGCGGACGTGGTGAGCTGGTTGTGCCCCGCCTCGAGCACCTGTAGCCGCGGCATGCACGCGCTGAAGTTGCCAAGTTGCGCCAGCTTGTTGTGCGAGACGTTCAGTCGCGTCAAGGTGGGCGGCATGCTCTGTCCAAAGAGCTGCGTGAGGGCGTTGTGGGACAGGTCCAGCACCGTCAAGCCCCGCAGCGTCTCGCCACCGGTGAAGAGGTGCAGGGCGTTGTAGGAGAGGTTCAGCTGGTGAATGAGCGAGACGGCGGGTGGGGCCGCGCCGCCTGTGGTGGTGTCGGTCGAGGTTCTTGTCGCGGCGCCGGCCAGCGCCGACTGCGCCTTGGCCGCGTCAAACGCGAAAAGGCCGCGGTTGGAAAAGTCCAAGTCCATGACGGAGGCGGGTGTAAGACACAAGGGGTCGCTGGTGAGAAACAACAACAAAAGGGGAGCGTGTTACTGCTGTACGTAGGAGCGCAGCGTGTGTACTCCTATGGCCGCCAAAGTGGACGCACGATAAGCTGGTGTTGTCTATCTGTGTGTGTATGTGTGTATGTGTGTGTATGTATGAGGTAGATGCGACCCAAGAAGGAGCCAAGCCTCCCCACTAAAGACGGAGCGCACGAGGTTGTTGTGCAGCAGAGTCACCCCTGTAAAGAGCGGCACGTGTCCTGTGCTGTGGCAGCTCAAGCAAGAAAGGGTCTCATGCGAACCGAAGAAGTGAACACACAAAGAGAGTTGTGCATGGTGCGGGGCAGGCGGCGATGTGGGCCTCTCTTGTCGATTGCTTTCCGAAACGGCAGGCGGGTTTTCTGCCCGCGCAGAAGAACAGAGTGAAGTACCACCTCTGCAGTCTTGCCATGCGTCAGCAAGGTAGAGGTTGCGCGTGCGAGGTGCACAGCAGCAGCAGATAGACAGGGTCAACGTGCTCGCTTCATTGCCCTTCAGCTCTCTCTCTCTCGCGCGCGCGGACATGGCGTCCTCGTCATTCAGTCAATAGGAGGGATTTTGGGTGGGTGGGTGTGTGACTCGACCACTGTGGAGGGTTAGCTATTAAACGTGGGCCGCGCCCGTGCTGCCAACCCCCACCGCCGCCCCCCCCCCCTCTCCACTCTCGTCTGGTCTCTCCCCCTCTGCCTCGTCGCGATGGAAGGGGAACAGCTTCGCCCACAGGAGAAACACAGCAGCGTGAAGAGAGCGAGGGTGAAGAAAAAAAAAAAAGCAGGAGGGGGAGGGAGTNAAAAAGCAAGAGGGGGAGGGAGTCCGGTGGGGGGGGGGGGGGGAGTTTGGCAAATACGAGCGCGGCGCGTTAGTCGGCGTGAAAACGCAAAGAAACACAAGAGGGGGCGGGGCGGGGGTGACTCGAGCAGCGGAAACGGCGTACCAAAAATGTCATGCACACACACACACACACACACACACCAAGCGACTTGTGTACACGCTAGCTGGACTTCTTCCACACGTTTACGGCGTTGCTGCCGAGGCAGGTGACTAGGGTGGTGGGTGGCAGGTTCGGGCCGGCGAAGGAGGGATCGGGCTTGATGGCGCATGAAACCCCAAAGTACGAGTCCATCAGCAACAGCGCCGACACCCCGCTCGCACTGAGCTGGCCAAACCGCACCGTAGACACCTCATCCGGACTCAGTGCCATGAGCAGCAGCACGAGCATCTGATGGTGTGCGTCGACGCAGCCGCCTTCGTAGATCTGGTCAAAAAGGAGCTGGGCAGCCCGCTTGCCGACCTCCTCCGGCGCCTCCTGCGGCATCGCCACGGACTCCTGCGAGATGACGCACAGCTTACTCGTCGTCTCGGCCACCAGCACGACGCCGTACCCGCTGACCCGGTCATTGCGGTTCGCCTTGCTGTTGTCAACGTCTGTCACGACGTACACGTCCGGCAGCAGCTGGAGCAGCTCCCCCTTCGCCGCGGTCGCCGTGCGCTGCGGCAGGTCGGCGGCGGTGCGGGAGGCGAACGCAATACCGCGCACGCGGCGCACGCGCCCCCGCTCCTTTATTGTCGCACTGGTCAGGCGGCGGATGGCTTTGATGTCGAGCTCGACCGCCCCACCCCCGCCAGGCGCGGCGCCACGCCGGATGATGCGCAGGCTGCCCTGTACGCCGAAGAGCTGCATCCAGCGCAGCGTCACGGTGCGAACCGTGTCGACAGAGAGGTCGTGCTCGCTCTGCGTGGCGCCTACAAAGGTGATGCGGGAGTCGAACTTAGCGAAGGGCAGGAGCAGCAGGGCAGCCTCGATGATGTAGGTCACACAGCGCTGCGAGGGCACCTCGTGCGAGAAGGAGCCGCCGAGGATCATGCCAGGGCTGAACTGCAGGACAGTGTTGTGGTCGGAGCACTGGAAGGACGAGCCGCTCGTGACGCGGTCAATGAACTTCAAAAAGTTCGCCTCGTGCGGCTGGATGCCCATCGGGTCTTCGTCATCGTGAATGTTGGTGATGCGCACCGGCCGCTTTGCAAGGATGCTGCACGCGATGTGGTGCCGCAGCAAGCTGCTGCCTTCAAACTGCAGCATTCACTACAGGGGTGGCTGGCGATGCGGGGGATGGGGTGCGGTGGGGAGGGGAAGGTATAGCAGTGAAGGTGAAGGGGGGACGAGGAGGAAGGACGGTTCACGTGACGCACGAGTGATGGAGGCGCAAGTAGCGCGTGCTCCGCTTTGCGTGATGCGTAGGAGCCGGAAAACGGAACAATCGCGCATGTGTGTGTGTGTGTGTGTGTAATGAGGAGTGTAGTGAGCCGAGGGAGAGAAGCAGGTGCAGGCGGGTGACCGAGAGTCAGTCCATGAGAGATGTAGACGGCACGCTCTCTGCATGCCCAATCATGAAACGTGTGTTGCCCGTCTTCGGAGAACGTGCAACGCGTCCTCCACATACTTGGGTCGCAAGTGCACGCTCTCACGGAGAAAAGGAGGCAAGCGGGCGGCTATAGTGCACGGTCGGTGTGCATCCCAGACCGCGAGCGGGTGCGCGGTGAGGGGAGCAGCATCAGCAGCAGCGTTGCTCCGCTTGACGAACAAAACCTGACTCCTCCTTCACCGGTAGCCTGAGCATGTGCTTTTGGTGTCGTGTGTTGTGAGGCTGTGCGCCGCTCTGCCACGAGACGCACATGGCAGCTACCCACATCTCTTCTCTCACCTCTGCCCACCCAACGTACCCCACCACCTACCACGCGAACCCGCGGGTACGGCAACGCGCAACACCAAAACAACAAAACGAAACAGCAACAACAACGAACCAGCCGAGTGCACAAGTGCTCGGCACGTCTGGGCCCTTGTTCCTCAAAGACCCGCCACAGGCAGGCGCACGTCAGGCGGCACCAAGGAGTGAAGGGACGGGAAGGGGAGGGGGTGCAGGGGCGCAGGAGGGAAACGAGTGTCGCGTCTCTCGAGTTTGCCCCCCTCCGTCTTCATTTCGCCTGCTCCCTTCCCGCACTTCGCGCACACGCTGTGCCCACGCACAGAGAGAGAGAGAGGGCGGAAGACAGACCCTGCGCACGTGAGGCAAGACACCAGAGGAGAGAAACTAAGGAGGACTGTGAAGATGTGAGGCGGAGGGGGGAAGGGGGAAGAGAAGCAAAACTCAACAAGTAACAATCACACACACACACACACACAGGGTGGGCAGCCAGCAGGGGGCGCGCGCAGACGCGTTTTCACACACGCGCACGCACAGAGTTGGGATAACCACACGCGTAGTACGAGCCATCTGAAAGGCGCGCTCTCGCACCCCGTACGAATACTCCGGTGCCCGATGTGCGCCCCCTCCCAACCCCCCCCCTTTGCCCGATGCAGCACGGCCGCGCGGCCTTCTGCTACGGTACGTGCTGTGAACGAGGAACTCAAAACACCCACCAGCGCTTCTTGCGCTTCTCCGGAGCGCCGGTGGTGCTTGCCGGATCGGCCGCTTCAGCAGCTGCAGCACCCGCCGCAGCCCCGATGGTGTCGGAGTGGGCCAGCACCTCGGGCGGCAGACGCCCGCCGAACTTCTCCTCGTCGTAGCCGACCGAGACGGACTCGTAGAGCTTCCACGGCATCGGCGCGATGTGCGACTTGGCCAGCGTGCACAGCTCGCCGCAGCCCTCGATGACGAAGTGCCTCTTCGGCGCGTTGCCGTGCTTCGACCCCGCGTTGTTGATCCGCTCAATCACGTTGTAGCCGCCAATCACGATGGCGAACACCTGCGGCTTATAGTCGCCGGCTGAGATGTGGATGGCGAAGTTGGGGCTCTCACGGTTGGGTCCGTAGGCGATCGCCGACAGTGCGCCACGCCACGCGCCGTTGCTCAGGTGCTCGGTTGGCAAGAAGTGCGAGTCAAAGCCGGGCACGTCATGCTCCATCTCGTGCCCGTCACCGAAGATGAGACAGTGACGGGGCACGATGGCGGCCAGCGGCATGCCGCGGAAGGAGTCGCCCTTGCCGCCGTTGCCGGTGCAGCGGCGGTGGAAGTACTCGCAGTAGAGGGGGCAGTCCTCGTTGAGAAGGCCAATCACGATGCGGCCAATGTCCGTGCCGTTCTCCGTTACGTCGAAGTACACGACGCTGCCGATGCGCAAGTCGGCCGGCATCTTGTCCACGCCGCGCACCACGCGCTCGCTCGACAGCACCGTGCGGTAGAACACGTAAAGAATGATGAAGAGCAGCACAATCACGGCGAGCCGGATCGCTGTCGTGAAGATGGCGTACTGCCGCGCGTGCTCCTCACACCACGCCATCATGACCAGCTCGAGGTCGGTCAGAATGCGCTGCGGCAGCGGCACCTCCTCGATCAGCGTTAGCGGCAGGCGACGAATGCGGGTGATGGCGTTGCCCTTGTCGTCCTTCACCACAATAGCATCATCGCGGAAGCCGTCCTCGTCGTTGCTGTTTGTCTCCTCGCTGTAGTCCTTGTGCACCATGGCTGTCTCCGCGTCAGGGTGGGGTGGCGCGTCGGCCGCCGTGCCGCTGCTCGTGCCGGTGCTGGCGCCGTGCGCTGTGTTTGGGTCTGCGGCGGATGCAGCGCTGTGGCTGCCGGCGGCCGAGGACTCTTGTGGTGGGGGCGGGGTCTTGCTGTCAAAGCGGACCGGGGTCACGCGAAGGCTGGCGAGGCGAGGTGCCGTCACGCTGCTAAAGGACCGCGCCGTGACGACGTACGCGGCGCCCGTGACGGAGAGGGTGGCCGCGGCGGCCGGCATCGCGGCAGACACGCGAAGGCGCACAAGCGCCATCCCCACACGTCCGCACGTGCCTACAGGAAGCCGCAGCATGTTTTTTTTTTGTTTGTTTTCGTCTGCGTGCTTCCTATTGGAGGCGATTTAGCGGGAGCGATGAGGAGGTCGGGCGGGGGCGGCTTAAGGAGAGAGAAAAGGGTGTGCGTACTGTGAGGGAGGAGATCAGATGAGGTCAGTGTTCGGGCAAGGAGGAGCCCCGCTGACAAACGGGCTTGTGCGGACGAGACAGCAGGCCGCGATACTCTTGCGGCTGTACCACCGTCACTAACCACGCACGAACATGCACGATTGTGGATGTGCATGCGAAAGGGGGGCAGGGGAGGGGAGAGAGGATCATGACGAGAAGAGGGCAAGAACGCATTATAGACGCGGTGGTCAAAGCAGCACGGGGAAAAAAAGGGAGAGGGGAGGAGAGGGGAGGGGAGGCAGGAAGAAGTGCTTGTTTTCTCTTCACGGAACGTATGACATGCACCCGCGCGCCTGCAGAAGGCAGATGCGACGCGGCCGGCGACAGTCGCTCGCTTCCAGCCCCGCTTCCCCCCGCCCCTTTTTGATGGGAGGGCAACGGAGATAGGCGCTGCTGTGCGCCGTGTTGATGCTGAGTCCATCACGACTCTTAGCACGCACAGGACCACGCCATCGACACAGCTTGATCGCAGCGGACGGCAGACGCCCTGGTGCTGCTTTCTTCTGCAGAGCGTGCCTGCACACGCACGCCCCGCCGATGGCTGCCGCACTGTATCGCACTTCTCACTACTACTCACAATCTCGATGTGAAGTCCCTTCCTTCCTTTTTTTTTAAAGGGCACGGTGCCCACTTTTGACTTCAAAGCACAGATGCACCAAATGCGACACAGGCAACCGCACGCCCCACCCCGTCCTTCCCCTCCTTTTCCTTATTCATCACTGACCTCACGTCCGAACCGTCAGCGTTGTTACCGAGGACGAGCGGCGTGTGGTGATGATGGTGGGTGACATGGAAGGTGGGGAAGGAAAGGGTCGGGCGGGCCCAGCGGAAAGGGGGATGGGGGAGGGATCGGGTGTAGAGAGGAAGAGGTGAGTGAAGGCTGTTTGAGGGGGGGGTGTATAAACACACTCGCAGAGACAGGGAGGTGGGGAGGAAGCGAGGCGAGAAGGAAGAGGGCGGCGGAGGGGGTGGGGGGTGACGTGACAGGCACCACGACGACCGGCATCCAAGTCCCTCCGTCGATGAAGCACGCACGGCACCTTCTCAGCTCCACCACCGTTGCTCTCGCTCTGTACACAGACAAAGGGGCACACACACACACACACACCTAGGCTGCAGGAGGCGACGATGTAGAAAGAGTTGAGGGGAGGGGAGGCGAAAAGGGGAAACGACGAGAGCGTTCCGGGCGCAAGGAGAAGCTCTATGAAAGCGAACGCGAAAAAGGGGGAGGGGGGAAGCGCTACGCGGGACGGCAAAGGGCAGCTGTGAGGGGCGGAGCGAGGAGGACACACGCAGAGCACCGGGACAGGAGAGGCGGGATTTGCCACTGTGTCGCAGCGGTAGCACTACACGGGCTTGGTGGCGCCAGTCGACGTCACGGATGGCGCCCGCGCCGGCGCCACAAACCGGAAACTCACGTTAGCACGTTCACGGGTACATGCACGGACGGTGAACACGCGCCAGCTCCCTTTTGACGCCAAGGGCTGGTGAACCTCCCCCGCCTTCGCTATCCATCGCTCGAGGTCTCACCTTGAGCGGGCGTGGATGGGTGCGCGTGCGTCTGTGCAGAAAAAAAAAACACCGGCAGTGCACCTTGTCGACGGCCGTCATGTACGCGGAGCTGAAGAGGGGAGTGGGAGGGAGGAGGCGGGGGTGGGGGGCAAAGCGACAGGCAATGAACTCTGTCCATGGAAGGCTACAGCGACACCGAGAGAGCGGGAAACGCAAGCCGCTCGCCCTAGCGTGACCGCTGCGCGCACCCCCACCCCCACCCACCCTCCCGACACGTAACTGCCCCATCCCCTCATCCCTCTTCCCTCTCGGCACTCACTTGCACGGTTCGCTTCGCGTGCCCATCACACGAGGCCCAGGTTGCAACGCCTCCTGCCACGCTTTCCCATTCGCCACCACACTCCCACACGCTCCTTCACGCAGCCGACAAGTACCCGCTGTCCCCCCTTCACTGACAGCGAGTGCCTCACGACTCCTTGCGCGGCGCCTCCTTCTCCGGCTCGCTCTCCTCGTTGCGCGTGCTGCTGCCCGCCCCGTCGCCGACGATACTCTCGAGCGAGAACTCCTTGGGCCGCACCGGGTCGAAGTAGGGGTCCATGAGAGCCTCGGCGGCCTGGATGCGGCGCACGTGGTCGTACTGCAGCAGCTTGTCCAAAAATGCCAGTGCCTCGGGTGGGCAGAGGTGCTCGTTCTGCGCGTTGACGAAGCTGCGCCACGGCTTCTTGGCGTGGTAGCCCAGGGTCGCCTCCAGCACGGGCGGCAGGCTCAAGTTGTACTTCTTCAGGTACACCTGCAGGTCGTCGGTGCCGAGCACCTTGACGATGCGGACCAGCTGGTCAGTGTTGTCCTTCCCGCGGAAGAACGGCTCGCGGATGAAGATCATGGCGGCGAGCATGCAGCCCAGCGACCACATGTCTAGGCGGTAGTCGTACATGGGCAGCTCCACGAGCAGCTCCGGCCCCTTAAAGTACCGTGACGCGACCCGGGCGTTGTAGGAGGTGGCGGGGTGGTAAAACTCGGCGAGCCCCCAGTCAATCAATTTTAGTTTGCCCGTCTTATAGTCGAGGCACACGTTGTTTGGCTTCACGTCGCGGTGCATGATGCCGTGCGAGTGGGCGTACTCGAGCGCCATGATCACCTGGAAGATGTAGCGGCGCACCTCCGTGTCGGTGAACGTCGGGAAGACGGTTCGAAAGTCGCACGACTTGACATACTCGAACACAAACGATGGCGTCTTGCTACTCGGGTCACGCACGACGTCGAAGAGGTCTACAATGTTGGGCCCGCCTCGCAGAGTCTGCAGCACCATTAATTCACGAAGAATCTTCTTCTTCTTGACCGGCTTCAGCACTTTGATGACCACCTGACGCGGCACCTTGGTGTCTACGCCGAGGAAAACGTCGCTGTACTTGCCCCGGCCGATCTTCTGCTCCACCTCGTAGCGATCCGGAGAGTTCCACTGCACCCGCAGCGAGTCGTAATCCCAGTACGAGGACGGCTTCGTGACGTTAACGCGAGCGTAGCGGTGCGTGCCGTTGGCCGAGCCGGCGGTTGCCGCCGCCGCAGTGGCCGGTGAGCGTGGGGGCGAGTTGGCGGACATGGCTCCTGCCCACTAGCGTCGCCACCGTGCCCCTCTCTTTTCTCGTGCTGACCGCACCGCCTCTGACCCTTTATCTTCCGGTGAAGGAGTCACCTCAGTGGGGAGAGGGGGGGGGAGAGGTGGAGGTGGAGGAGGAAGGCAGTCGAGGTGAAGGTCGGCGTTGCAGCCGTGAGGAGCGGCCGTTCACGTGTCGGTGTCTCGTCGAAGGTGAAAAGGGGGATGTAATGAGGAGAGAAGGGAGGGAGGGAGGGGCGCACAGCAAAGCAGGTGGCTGAAGACTTCCTACAAATCCGTCCCTTGGCCTGCAGTTCTAAGGGGCCCGTGTCAGCGCGACGTGGCGGCCAACTGATGGGTGAGGCGTGGAGGGTGGGGCGTTGTAAGGGTAAGAGGGGAAAAAGGGGGAAACAGTGGGAGGGAGCCACTGCCACTGCGATGCAGCGTGGAGTGCACAGGGGAAGGAGGGGTGAGTGTAGCAGAGGCCGTGGAGGAGTGGTTGTGAGAGAGGGGAGTGCGGGGGAGGGGAGGGGAGGGCTTTGGGGCAGCAGTCCAGTAAGGAGAAGGACGCAGGGGAGCAGCGCGCACAGGGTGAGCGCACGAGGCCACCCCCCCCCGGACACGTGTATGAGGTGGTTCATCATCTCGCAGCGTCTTCTCCCCCCCCCCTTGCGGAGATGACGCCATTTAGCAGCAGGCCGCGCAATCTGTGCTGGCGGTCCCAACTCCACTCGTCAGGCTCGAGATGGCCGTGGTGGCCGACCCCTGGTCCACCAGTTTGAGCAGGAGACTTGAAGCACGGCACGCAGAAGAAGGTCACGCGGCGGCGGCGTGCAAAACCTCTCCTGTGCGCACCTGACACTCGTTTGAGAATGCGGACCTCTCCTTGTTGTTTTTATTGAAGAGACCGCTTTGGCTTCAGGAGGAATCGAGAGAACGCCGAGGGTGTGGCTCATGTATCTGGGCGTGTGCGTGTGTACGTACGTAGTAGCGCGAACAAAAATAGAGGAGCGTGGAACGTAAAAGAGGGGTGAGTGAGGGGGGGGGGGCTATCGTTGTGGCAGCTTCGCGTGTGTCAGAGAGAGGAGGGCGTGTGCGTGAGAATCCAGAAGACGGAGGGGAGCTTGCTGCTGCTGACGTGCCTGGCGTTTAGCCAGTGACAGACTCGATATCAACGACGAGGACGTGAACAGGCAAACAAGGCTGCGAGGAAGGGCGAGGAGGGAAGTGCCACTCGGACAAGAAAAAGAAAACGCAAACGAGGAGATATAGGAGAGGAGGGAGTGGGGGTTGCGAGCGCAGAGAGGGAGCGGCACACACGACGCTCGAAACATGAACGGGAGTGAGACAACCGGGAGGGGGGCGACGTACAGGTGGATCGAGGTGATGGCTCTGCAGGGCATGAAGGGTATGAAGCTGACCGCACAGGAGACAGTGAAGAGGAAAAGCGCATACACACCCATATCCACGCACACACGGACACACAGACACACACACACACTGGTCTGTGATTGAGCCACTCCCTTTGCGTTTCTTAAGGGGTCAAGCAGTACACAAGCGACCGAAACACACGCACACACACAGACACACACACAAACACACGCACGCGCGTGTGGACGAGAGAGAGCGAAGGGTAAGGGAGGCAACACATCAGAACCGCGAAGCGCGAGAACATCGAAGGTGTCAAGAACGACTAAAAGGAAACACACACACACACACACAAGGAGCAGCCACAAGAGTACACGTTCAAACAGACAAAGGACCCAACTGCGTACACACACACACACACTCACACGAGCGCGGTACGCAGACCTTTTGCCACACACCAGAATGTGGCCGAAGCAGAGTGGGAGTTCGACAAACATAAAGGGCGCGAACAGGAGACGACGAGGGAGTGAAAGTCAAGTGACGGAAGAGCTGAAGTGTCGGGTTTGGGCATTAACACAGCCTCGCGTCAACGTTCGAGCCGACACGCTGCCCGCTTGTGAAGCCACCGCGCAAACAATACAGTGTGTGTCTGTGTGCGTGGGAGTGAGGGAGCAAAAGACGAGGAGGTGGGGCGCATCCCCTCCCCACACACGCGTTCCAGCACACGGCGCAGCAGATGGGAGTGGCGACAACGCAACGCGCGAAGGGCGCGACAGCGATCAAACAAGGCAGACGGCGAAAGGGATCGGTGTGGAGGTGGAGCACTGCGCGATGAAGCACACGGCTGCAACAGCGAGAGAGAGAGAGGAACAGAACAAGAGCTCGTACGAGGAAGAGCCGGCACACGTGAGAGAGTGTCAGCCCGCACAGGAGGATTCGAACTGGCATGGCTGAGGCCCACCAGAAACCGCGCTGGTCGTAGCGGTCCGCCGCTGTCCAAAAGCAGGCGAGCCAACGCACCCCACTGGCACGCATCTGCTCCGGGGCTCCACCTTACCCCCCACCGTTAGTTGAGGATGAGCACCTTGTCTTCGCGCTTGCCGGTGCGCTTGGAGAGGGGCGCGTGCTCAAGCCCAATGAAAGCCATCTTGGACGGTTCGGCCTGGTTGGGGTGAAAGGACTCAGCTGGGCAGAAGGTGTTGAGCTGCGGGCCCATGCGCGCGTCCGGCGCAATCACCTCCACCCGGCTCTCCTTCACGAGGCACACCTTCCAGTCCTGTACCGCGGCGTAGCTCATCTCCAGCTTCGCGGCGACACGCCGCAGCAGCTGAGTCGAGGTCTCGTTGAAGTCCACGTACAGGCTGAAGGGCTCGCTGTGCGTCTCGACGGCGTCGCGGCGCTGCCGCACCATGGTGAAGTGGTGCACCTGGAACACCCCTTGCTCTTGCTCTGGCACGTCTGGCAACGGGGCGGGCAGAAACTCTATGCGGTACTCGGCGCTCTCCTCGAAGGTGTTGTGCTCAAAGACAAGGGTGTGCTCTGTGTCGAGGATGTTGTACACCCGACCGCGCCACACGTCCGCGAGGCGCAGGTAATCAGCCGCCTGCTCGCAGTCCATCGCCATGAGCCGCCGTACAAAGTCAACGGTGGAGTTGTTGGTGGTGTTCTCCGGGTCCTCCTTGAGGAGCGCGACGACGGCTGGGCAGGCGCCAGTGGCGTAGTCGCGCTGGATCTCACGCACGCACGCGGGGAAGAGGAGGTCGGCTATGATGGGCTGGTCGCGTGGCAGCAGGATCCAGTGAGCCGAGACGACCTTGACGTTGTCGCCGTAAAGCTTGAACTGCAGCGAGTGCGCCTCCTCGATTTCCGTCACGGTGTACTTGCAGTACTCGTAGTAAAGGTACTTGGACAGCGCCGGGGTGCGCGCGCTGGCGGGCATGAGCAGGCGTGCGAGCGTCGGCCGGTCGTGCTTCTTGCCCTTCATGAAGTACGGCAGCTCCGTCTCGGGGTTGTGCCGGGTAAAGCGGATGCGGTCGTAGTTGTCCAGGTCGCCAATGAGCCGCGCAATGTAGCGCTGCAACTGCTCGTACGTCATGTCCTCGGCTAGCTCGGTGGCGATGAGCAGCGGGTAGTCGGGGTAGCGGTTCAGCTTCAGCTCTACAGGAATTCGGTGGAGGAGAAAGTGCTGGAAGCTCTGGATGTCGGGGTAGAAGAGGTTCGCCGGGTCCTCGTTGGGCGTGTCCAGCTTCCAAATTAGGATGTCACCCGAGCAGAGCTCATCGCAGGGCAGAAAGTGGTGTGTCTCGCTCTCCCGCACCACAGACAGGCCCTCCGTCGGCAGTCCGCGCCGCACCACGGCCCCCTCCACCTCGTCCTTGGAGGCGAGGTCCTGGTGCGACCTGTACGCGTCGAGAGAGACGGCGCTGCCGCGCTTCGACGGCATTGCCTGCCGCCCATCCGGTGACTTCTTCAGGTGGTGCCCCTGCAGCTGCTTTGTCGTGTCTGACAGGTCCGCGATGAGGGCGCGCACGCGGGCCTCCATGGCGGCGACAGCCCCCTTCGCCTCCCCGCTCGGGTCGCGAAGCAGTACGGTGCACCCAAGAAACAGCACCTTCAGCTGCAGAGGGTCGTACAGCTTGTGGTGGAACAGTGCGTACTCGCGGTGCGGCGCGCCCTCGTCCAGCTCGATCATCGCTGCCGTGGCCGGGGCCGTGACCAGCACGCAGCACTCCTTCTCGCTCTGCAGCAGGTGGCGCACCTTCATGCCGGCCTTCACCTGCTCGTGCAGTCGCAGCCCTGACCTGCCAGCGCGCGGCGAGGCAAACCACAGCTGCTGTTCGCCCACCTCAATCCCAAGCTGGCGCTTCACAAACTCCTGGAACACCGGTAGCGCCTCCGCCTCGAGCGGGATGCGCAGCGTCTTTTGCATCGAGAACTTCTGGGCCGCGGGCCGGCGCGACGTGAGGTACTCCTCCTGGTCCGCAACGTCGGCAGGCACGACAAAGTGCACGCGTCCGTAGAGGTAGTCCTCTGCCTGCTCTTTGACACGCAGCTCCTGCTCCGCACGCTCTTGCTGCAGCTGCTCCACGACGTGCTGCGGAACGTCAGACGCGATAATAGGGCACAGGAGGGAGCTCATTTGGTTCGTGCGGATGTACACCAGCATGTACGCGTTCGCCGTATTGGGCACCTCAGAGCCCCAGTAGTTCAGCTTGAAGCCGCCGAAGTTGTCGCCAAACACCTCCTTCAGCTTGGCTGGCGTGACCGCCTCGTCGTTGAACTTGTACCACGCGCCGGAGCACATGAGAAAGCAAAAGTAGTGGCCAAAGCCCGTGTTCGAACCCGAGTGCACAAGCACACTGCAGAGCGTGTAGTGCGTATCCGCCGGCGGCGAGTCCGGCATGTACCGCGACAAGTCTAGCGTGTTGTAGTAGTCCCACCGCGTGAAGACTTTTGTTTCGCCCTGCTGAAGGTCGAAGTCGAAGCGGGCCAGGTGGAGCAGCAAAATCGGCGGGATCGTCTTGAAGCGGACCCCCTTTTCGGCGCGATGATAGGACTTCTTGCCGTTGCTTTCCATGCAGTACTTGTTTTTCCCATCCAGCACCTCGACCTGGAAAAAGGCGTCGAAGCTACTGTAGATGTTCTTTTTGTTCTTCACCACCAGCTGCAAATCGTAGAACGGCTCCTCGCGAGCACCGTAGTAGTTCGCCTCCTCCACCTTCACGTAGCTCTCTAGCGAGCCGGTGAAGAGCCGGTGAATGGCGTTTCCCCCTGCCGAACGTGCTCCCGGCTCGCCCTGCTGTGCAGCTAGCTTCTCCTCAAGGTTGTCGAGCAGCACACGCGTCAGTTCATGCACGTCGTGCTGGATGAAGCTGTCCGACGCTCCCCACCCAAACGACTCCGTCAGCTCGCGCGTGCCAACCGCCTGCGTGGACATCTGAAGGTGGCAGAAGAGGCGCTGGAGCGCGTACGGGATGCTCCGCGAACCGGAGGACTCACCACGCGCGTGCTGGATTGCCTCGTCCTTCGTCGGCATGTGGTAGATCACGGACCGAAACGCGGAAATGTGGAAGAGCGCCTGCAGGAGCGAATTCAAATAGCACGTTGCGCCCTGATTCAGCAACCCGTTGTACCGCGATGGCGCCGCCACGTCCCTGCCCATAATTGCTCCATCGTCTCGTCGTGTAGCCTTTACCGGCGACTGGTAAGGCTCGCGGTACGACTGGCTATTAACGCTTGCATAGCCCAGTAGGGGCGTACTCAGCGAGAACGGACTCCACTGATGCGCACTCAAGTGTCGGTGAATCATGTAGTTGTCGTCGATTTTGCCCGACCCGTGCAGCGCGGTGATGTGCTGCAGTGCGCGCAGGAAAAGTGGGAAGAGAGACGGGTCAATTCCACACTGCCGGAAAACGGAAATGCGCTCCTTTCCCGTCATCGTCGTCAGGTCGGTGATTGTGTAGCTGCATTTCTCCAATGCAGCCTCCGACGGAAGCAGCTTTCGGTTAAAGGCGCTATCATTCCAAAACACGTGCTTTGCAACATCTAAAACGGAGAGCATCGCGCGGCCTGCAGCTCCAGCAGCCGTGATGGCAGCTAGTCCCGGCTGGCGCTATGTCGGATATACGCGTGCACGCAAGCGTTTGCTGGTATCCTCGCGTGTGTGTAGGTGTGGGTAAAGAGTGCGTGTGTTCGCATATGTACGTGGATGCGTCCGCCTCGTGACCTTTCACGTTCACCCCTCGGCTCGTGCTGCTGCTGCTATCCAGAGGCGCGATTCGGAGTGGTGTGGTGCCGTGGGAGAAGGTTCTGCACAACACCGCCTTGACAGCCTCCAAGGGAGAGGGAAAGAAGAAAACGGAGAGGCGTAGTAGTGGCGGCAAGGCAGAAAAGCGAGGTGGGCCACCTGACAGTGTTTTCCTGAGACGGGGAAGACCATCAAAACAGAAGCGGAGCACAGATGAAGAGCAAACAACTTAGTCATAGCGTAGGGTCGCACTTCCGGAGACCTGGATGATAGCCTAACGTTAGCGGAGCTTGCCTGACGTGACCGTTCGGTCGACTTTCTCATGCGCCAAGCATCGAACAGGTCCCACTTCTCTTCACGCTGACCGACAGCGAAAAAAAAAAAAAAAGAAACGTGGGTCGCTTACGTTGCCTTGTGTTTTTTTGCGAAGCACCACGAGAGGCTGTTGGGGACGGAGCAGCAGCTGGAGTGATGAGGTGCTTCCCCACATTGATCTGTGCAACGTGCTCGTCAACGCGCTGATGGCCTTCTTCTTTGAACTCTTTTTTTTTTTTTGTCGCAGCGTCTACCTCGGGACGCACTTACGTACATTCCTCAACAAAACAGGGTATTTACATAGAGGACCTGCTGCACCAGCTGCTCTATTCAGTGCTCGCGCGCACTACAGGCCCAGGCTAGTCGGCAATGTTCTGAATGACGATTAGGATGAAATCCTTATCTGGTGCCACCATGACCTCGTTCTTCTTTGAGCGGATGCGCAGGAAGCAAAGGTCGTTTGTGGGGTCTAGGTCGCGGACGCAGTGGCGGGCCTTGGCGGCCAGGGACGTGATGAGATGCGCGTACTGGTTCTGCACAGCTGTGTCTTCAATGGTGCTCCGGATCGGTGTGCCCTCGTTGTCCACTACAATGATGCCGGTCACATTGGGGCGCTGACTGATGCGCTGAAAAGTCTCCTCGATCTCGGACATGGTGACGGCGTTGCTGCTGAGGCGCGCAAAGTGGAGGGTCGATTGTCACAGCTGCGTGTTGTGAGTTTGGGGATGCTTGGCTGGCCGCTCGACAGAGCGTACCGAACGGCGATACGGAAGGGATGAGCTGCTAGCGAGAAACTGGACCTCAGGGTTGAGGGCCACGGTCAAAGACAGTTGCGGAAAGGAGAGAAAGCGACGTTACGGAGAGCAGGTAAAAAGCGACGCTTTCCGCTGTCCGCGCAGAATGGTGATCGCGAACACGGCAAGCAGCATGGAAAACGTAAAAGACTGATGCGCCGCGACAGCCAAGGTGTAAACAGCGTTCGCCCCCTAAGAGAGCGCGGTGCAGACACGCAAACCTCTGTTGCTTTTTTCATTCATTATGTTTCCGTTTTTTCTGTTTGTGGGCACCGTTCACCTTCTACAGCGACAGAGCCAGCGTAGAGGGGGTCGATGAAGAGCAGGAAAAAAAGAACGCACAAGAGCCGAGCGCCCCTCCAACGCTACGCAAAGCGCGCCACCGATCGCTTTACTAGCGACTTCATCAGCGCGCATAGAGAAATCAAGGCTAGAAATACTCCAGATAGCACAAAGGACGCGCAAAGTGCTTGGACAGCGTCGTATCCGTATGGCGAGTAGATCAGGTTTCGGCTACACACGAAGTCTGTGTTGGCGCGTCCGAGAGCAGAGGCGAGCTCGACAATCTCTATTGCCTTCTGTGCACCACCCATGAGAAAGGCCAGCCGCCGTGCGCTCCGCAGCCGTTCTAGTGCCGCGTTGTCGGCGCAGACGGCCTCCACGGCTGAGGCGACGCTAGACGCCAAAAAGGACGTCGTGCAGGCCCCGACACCTGCATCCCTGAGCAGCGAGCACCGACCACTGCTGTTGCCAACGTAGAGGATAGGTGTCTGGGCCAGGATTGCGTCATGCAGGAGACTCTGGGGGTCGCTCGTCAGGACGGCGAGAGGCGCGTAGCGCCGAAGGGCGTGAAACGGCGAGGCCAAGACGTCTGCCGTGGCTTTTACTCTGCTGTCCTCGAGATGCGTGCGAGGTGGAGTGACGGCGGCGTCACTCGTCGAGGTGTGCCAAAGAACACACGCGCCAGTGGAGCTGGCGAGAGCCCGAAGAAAACGGTGAATGCTGTGCGGCGGCAGCGTGCCAACGTGCAGCGAGCTCGCGTACAAAAGCCGCCGGCCGCACCCGCGAACCCACACATCTACAGTCTCGCTCACGCGCAAAGCCAAAGGGTCGCCTTGCGTGTTGAGGATGCCAACCGAGTGTATGTTCGGACACAACGGTATGGAAAGGTCGATTCCTGGAATACTCTCTACGATGGTGTGACTTGTCGAGCGAGCGTCGCTGGGAAGACGGCTCCCGGTCACGTCCCCAAGAGACCGCGCAAAACCTAGCGCGGCACTCGTCACTGCAGCAGCAAATGAACTCGTTTGCGTGGCGTCTGCGCGCCATTGGGGAACGGCGGCGTACTGTGCGGCAGCAAGCTCGTGCGCCGCCCCAGCGAGAACTAGCATCGGCACGTCCAGCGCCTTGGCGGCGTGGTCCACTTCGTCAAAAAAAGCGTCCGCCAAGAACACTTCTGCGCGGAATCGGCGCTGCTGCAACGCGCCGAGCAGCAAGCGAGGCAGCGGCGTGCCTGCATAACCGTCGCAACCCGTGCGCCCGCACGGCAGCGGCTCGCAGACCGGCGACGACAGAATCTCTCCGCAAGCTTGGTAGCCTTTCGAGTCGACAAGCACCACGACGGTGTGATTGCGGAGCTGCGCCGCTTCCGCGAGGGCAGAAACTCTCAGCAGAGCGTGCCAGTCACCGGAAGAGACGATGGCGACGCGGAGAGCTTTGCTGCTGACCGGGCAGAGGAGAAAACTGGCAAGGAGGAGAGCTAAAGAAACGCTGGTGAGTGCACTCCGCCCGAGGCGTGATGCGGGGTCTTGTAGCGGCATCTTGAGTCACTGGGACCTTTGGCGGCCAGCCGGGCAAAGAGGCAACGGCGCACGAAAAAAGACGGACAGAGAACGGGAGTAAAGAAAAGGCGAAGTGGAGGGGGGGGAGGGTGCATGTCCGGGCTCTTCTCTGTACTTGCCCTCAAGGAGAGTCCGTGTTGCGACACCCACGCGCAGCAGAGCGGGGAGTGAAAACAGAGTTGGAAAGAGTTCTTGTTGTGCTTGGCAGGGGAGGAAGGGGAGCTGCGCGCCTCATCGGCAGATTCACTCAGCACAACTCTTGCTTAGCCTGTTGTTGTTTGCGCCGGCCCCCCCCCTTCCGCCCGCTCCACTCTCAGAGTTTCCCAGGCTTGCCCCGGCAGTTTCCTTTTGCATCCCGTAGGAATTAAAAAAAGGGGGGGACCTAGAGCTCTGAACGCGAGCAACTTTTTTCAGAAGCACCCGTAACGTTCTTCTACGCCTGTGTCCTCCAGTTCCTCTACCACGGTAAGCGGCGCGGGCCGCATTCCACTACATCACCTTTGCACTCTCCCGGCTCTGCAAAGCGTGCACCTTTTTTTTTGTCCACGCCGTGAGTGCGCAAACAAAGGAAAAAGTGATGGGTTGCGGGCGTGCCGTCAAGCGCTGCTCTACACAAAATAGCGCGTGTGTTGAGGTGCAAAGCTGGCCGCACCCCCTTCAGCTACGAGAGACTGCCAGACGTAAAGAAAAAAAAGAAAGAACACTACTCGTCGACAGAGCAGAGGGTTGCTGCACAGGCGGCATTTCATGTGGCTCCTGTCCACACTGTATCTGTGTGTTTCCAGGCTCCCTGACCTCGCTCAGAGGCAAAGCCACAAACGAAGAAAACAAAAAAGAGGGTGCTTATCCTCACGCTACGCACACGCTGTATGGTTTGCGCTTCAGCTTGTGTGGGCCCACCCCGGCGGCTCAGCTTCGCGACTCGCTTCATTGCGTTGTTATGCGTTCCTCCGTCACTGCGTCATCTGTACTCCAAATTTGCTCGTTTGTCCTGCGTTTCTCTTTTCACTTGCCGACAACAACTCCACTCCTGGCTACGCTTTGGTGCCCTTCGTAGGTGAAGAGATCAGATTTGTGTATTAGAAAATGCTGCGGACGAGGCTCGCTCGAGCGCCGATGCTGTCCAAGGCGACGCGACTCCAACTAGGCAACATCAAGACTGAATACGGTAGGGTATCTACGGCTGCCGGATCCGTGGAAAAATGGGGCTTTCTTTTCGGAGGCAGCACCTACCCGCTGCTTAGCGTCGGCAGCTGCGTGTTCTCGTTCTGCGCTGTCCTGATGGTTGTGACAACATACCAACAGTATCGCGACATGGTCGTTCTCTGCGAGCACATCGCTTACGAGGATGTCAAGGATCGTTGCCTGACGCCGATGCCCGGGTGGGCACGCCTGCGTGGAGTTGGTATCGCCACACCGTTTGGCCCGGCCACGTTCCGCGACCCTACACCTCTAGACTGGCTGCCATTCGAGCTGAAGCTGGGCTACGTCAAGCAGGCCTCCTACTAACGAAGTGAGGAGCACGCTTACAATCCTCTCTCCTCCAGATGTCAGCGCGCGGCGCGCAGGCGTCACCATTTTTTCCCCCGCTTCCTCTTTTCGGTGTGCGGTGCGCTTGTGTTGCACGGGCGGAGTCTTCCGCGCCCCTTCCCGTTCGGTTGTGCTTTCCAATGCCTGAGCGGCATGACTTTTTTTTTTTGTCGGTAGACCGCCTGGACCTTGTGTTTTCTTCCCTCTCTTGTGGAGGTCGGCGGGTTTGCTTGTGTCTCCTCGTTCTTTTCCTGTCCGTCTGTAATGTGGTAGCCATCTAGGTAGTAGCATACGTGTAGCCGTGAAGGGAGACGCTCGCATTCTCATAGAAGGAGATGCAGCATGACAGAGAGTGCTCGCCAGCTCTAGTTTCAGCGCTTATTGCGATTTTCCGTTCCACGCTTTGGAACATCATCCCCCCAATGCACCAGCCGCAGCAACAAACAGAAAAAGAGATGCCATTGAAAAAGGCAGTGAATGGACGGATAACAGTCCCCTTTCATCACCGACATTACACCTCGAGTGGAATGTGGGAGCTCTGTGGGGCGAGCCCAGCATCGAAAATCTCGAAGCACACGCGCTGCGGCCACATCTGCCATGGCGGCGACTAGCAAAAAACTCATGGTACCGCAGTCCCCTCACGGCTGTTGGAAGCAGGCTTGTGGGCGAGGGCGCAATTCACCTCTCCATCTGAGTTTATCCGATTGTCTCTCCCTCTCACCCCATTTTCTGACCACACTAATGTCGAGCTCTTTTTTTCGCTCTCTTTATTTATACGCGCGACGCGCTACATCCCCATTGAAAAAAAAAAATGCACCCACACGAAGTCTGCAGATTATCTGCGTCCGTGACGGGAACCCATCAACAACAGAAAGAAGGAAATCTCCACTCAGCTCCACTCGCGACCGAGGGAGGAGCAGACAATGATTCCTCCGCCGTCCTTCAGCAAGCAGCCGGAACTCATCTTCCGGGCAGGGAAGATGAAGTACGCTGGGGGCCTGCTGACAGCAGATAAGCGAAAGGGCCACCTGGCTTTTTTCGCAGCTGGTACGCGTGGCGTGGAGATGATCTGGGCCTCTGAAACAGAAAAAGCGTCCCCGATCGTGCTGCCGCGCGGCAAGACGACGGTCAGCTTTGTGCCGCAGTGCAAGACCGGCCGCGTGCTTCTGCTCGAGGTGAGCGAGGACGACGGAAAGAGGCAGCACTTTTTCTGGCTGCAGGACAAGTCCGAGCAGAAGGACAACTCGTACCTGACTACTTTAGAGAGCATGCTCGCGGAGCGTGTGGCGAACAGCCGCGCGAAGGCGGCAGTAGGGCTGGAGGATTTCAAGAAAATCCTGGCCACGGTGTCGAAGGCGAAAAAGGACATCAAGCTCGCCGACGTGCTGTCGTCTTCCATCGTGGCAGAGGAACTCGCCAGTGAGTCGGCACTTTACAGGAGCAAGCTTGCCGAGCACCTGCCTAAAGAGAGCGGCGAGTCGAGCGACCTTCTCTCGCAAGTGAAGAACCCTCAAGTTTCTCAGGCCGCTGCGATCCTCGAGGCCGCTCTGCAGGACCCGCCGACCTACAAGCAGCTCTGCGCTTCTTTCGGCGTCCCCGAGACGGACGCGAACGGCGGCGTGCTAGCGTTCCTCAACGGCATTATAGAAGCCGCGAAGAAGAAGCCGTAGTCGTCGGCACCTGGTGGCAGCGAGCAACTATCCCTTGTTTTTCCGTGTGCAGCCTATCAAAAAAAAAAAACAAAAACTCGTGGCGTGCCGTTTGATGGCTAGTTTTTCTATTTGTGGTTGCCGCACTTCACGGCATTGGGAAGCACTCAAATAAATAAAAAAGAACTGGGAGCGGAGTGGTTTTAGCTTCGCAGAGAGATTACTGTGAGACTGGTTGTCGACGGCGCGCAGCTTCTGTCAGATCTCAGCCTGAGCGTTGCATCGAGGCTGGCAAGGAGGAAGGAAAGAAAGAACGAAAGGCGAAAAAAGATGGAGCACTCTGTCCGCCGTGTGAGGGTTAATGAGCTGCCTCTCGTCGTTTTCGTTTTTCTATCCTCTCGATTAAAGTATATCCAGGAGTTTGGCAATGGAGTGCCGCTGCGCTTTTACTACTCTTCTGATCTCTACTCACCTTTGTCCTGACGCATTTTTTTCCTTCTCACATCTTTTGGCAGTTAAAAAAAAACCCGCTACCAACTGTGGTCACAAGGCGGGGACTGTAGGCAAGGATGAAGCGCAGTGCTCTCCTGCGGCAGGGCACCCAGCCAGACCTTCATCGGTACTCACAGGCCACCTTTCATGACGGCACGCACCGTCAAGCCCCGGGCGATTCGACTCCTTGGCGCGATGTCTCGTCCCCGGTGAACCGACTGCGGGCGTGGTGGCTTGCCCCCGCCGCAAAGGGCAGCGTGATTGCGGCTTGGTGTCTGACATGCGTCGTTGGCGCGTACTGCTTTAGCATTCAGCAGGATGCGAAAGGGACCTATCTCTTGAACAACGTTCTCCTCCGCAATTTGCACGAAGAGTCGCAGCGTGCTGATGCGAATCGGGAGCGGGCAGGGGAACTGCAGGAGGCCATGCGGCAGTATCTCGCACAGGAGTCGGACCGCAAGAAGAGCGCCGCTAAGCTAGCCGAATTCGTGCAGTCGAGCGAAAAAATGAAAGCGGGCATCGTGAACTATGAGCTGGAGCTTGTGCGGGAGCGGAACCGAGCTGACGCTACGCACCAGCGCAACCAGGAGCTGGTGAAGGAGCTCATCACGGTCCGCCAGGCCATGGCGGAGGTGCAGAAAGACAACGCTACCTTGGTGAGCGAGCTGGAGAAAATGCAGCGCCTGTTGAAGCGCTCCGGACAGCTTTGAGAGCTCGCTGTGGAATCTAGAGCTGCTCGACACTACTGGCTTCTTTTCCAGTTTTCACATTTGCGCATTTCCATCTTTATCGAGCGCCACGCTACGGACACACACACACACAAAAAAAAAAAGAGATATGAAACAGGGAGCGTGAGCTTTACTGAATGTGGCTGAAGTCATCGCACGAGAGATAGAGGGGCCGGCGCGATTCTGACTGCGGTGACACTTTGTTTTCTTTTGTTTTTACGAGTGCACACGCTTGCAAGACGACCATGCCGCGCGTGCAAGGGGTTGGGAGGCCAGCTGCGACCTTTAGGGGGCCACCAGTTTTTGGAATCGTCGAAGCAAAACAGCCAGGTTTCACCCGACTTCTCGCTAGCCTTGTGAGTCTGTTCTCATCTCTCTCAGCGCAGGCGCTTTGATGCGCCTGCATGTGACTTGCTCTTTCCTCTCTTTCTCTGCGCCACACCCTACTCCTTTTTTTCCACCCGCTTCCATCCTCACCGCTTGACGTCACAGATGTTTGCGTGAAAAAGGGAGGACAGAGGCAAACCGATCAGCACAGCCACCCTCGGCACGAGTCCATCACGCTAGCAAAGCTTGCACACACACACACAAACAAAACTAAGAGAGTGCGCGGCCTTCAACAGGGAGAAGCGCAGAGGACACTCGGAGTCATTGATTCGCTGTGCGCCCCCACCCACGGCGTTTGCGCGCCTTTGCGGCGATGAGGGACGCCAAGACAGAAATTCGGAACTTTGCGAGGGCATACAAGTACAACCTGAAGCCGGCGGCAGTAGACCGCTTCGCAGCCTTCTTGGACAAGTACGATACAAGCGAGGAGTACCGCCGCGACCTGCTTCGCGACCTCTTCAACCTGGTTCGTGATCAGTGCTGTGACAATCGGCTCGTCGATGAGGCGAAGGCGGATGCGGTCATCAGCATTCAGGAGACCAAAATCCGCGGCTGCCTCGGCGGCGCCGCGTCCTCTGCGGTACAGGTTGTCTCGCTGGAGGCGACGCCGCGTGTCTTCGTCGATGAGGTGAGTAACGACCTCAAGGTGGGGAGCTCGACCGCGGCGGTGAGCCGGCTGCAGTGCTTGAAGCAGCGCTACTTGATGGCGCGTCGGCGGTGCTTGCGCTGCGGCCTCTACCAGAAGTCGGTGGACCAGCGCCTCCTGGGGGATGGACAGCTGCTGCCCCTGCTGCCGACGTCGGCATTGGAGGGGCTTGATCCCAGCTTGCAGATCGCCGTGCTGGGGCTTTTGATAGCACGCGAAGGAGACCTCTTCCTGGAGGACCTGCGGGGAGAGGTCAAGCTGCGCCTCAGCGACTTGTCGCGGGTGAGTAAGCACTGCTTTATCGGTCACGGGTTCACTGTGGTTGTCACGGGGTTCTGGGTCAACGGCGTGCTTCACGTGGCCCGTCTCGACCTTCCCCCGGCGGAGCGGCGCGAGGCGACGCTGCGCGATGCCGGCCCCAGCTGTGACCTGTTCGGCCTGGCCCCGCACGACCCCGTCGCTGCGCTGCGAGAGGAGAAGAAGGCGGTGCAGACGGTGATTATTGTGATGGCGCACGTCCACCTCGACAAAGCGGGTGTGATGGGCAAGCTAGCTCGCTTCTTTGAGCGCATGCAGGGCCTCGGCGAGACTGAGCTGCGTGACGTCACGTTTGTCCTCACGGGTGACTTTTCGTCTGCGCCGCTGCAGGTGGGCGACGCGTCCCACCTACCCGACATCTTCGACAACGCCGACCGTCTGCAGACCCTCCTCGATGGGCTTGGCCGCTGCATCGCCGCGAACGCCCCTACGGCGGCCCAGCAGAGTCACTTTGTGCTGCTTCCCGGCCCGCGTGACTTGACCGCGCTGCAGGGGTTCGTTCCGCAGACGGCGGTTGCGGCGCACTTTGCCAAGGGCCTCGAGAGCCGCACCAAGCGGCTCACCCTCGCGCCGAACCCGTGCCGGCTGCGGTTTCACACGCACGAGGTTGTCGTGGCGCGGCGCGATTTTCTCCGCGAGCTGCAGCATAGCGAAGCACGGTTCGCGTGGGAGCGCTACCGCCGCGACGACGCCGGTGCCGGCTCGCCGGCGCAGCCGGCCGCAGACACCACGTTGTTTGAGCGGGTGGCCAAGACGGTGCTGGACGAGGCGCACCTCGCCCCGAGCATTGACGAAGCTGTGCTGTGGCGTGTAGATGACGCCTTGCGCGTGCCGTCGGCGCCACACACGATGCTGCTGTGCGACTCCACAGAGCAGTGGGAGTGCCATTACAAGGGTGTCCACGTGGTGAATCCCGGCTCCTTTGCTCTCAGCGGGACGTTCCTGTGGTACACCCCAGCGGATGGGCAGTGCAGCCTCAGTACACTCGAGTAGCGTGCTGCGTGTGTCACCTCCTTTTTCGCGCTGCGGCTTCGTTTTCCCTTCCCTGACATAGAATACAGGCCTGGTGTGCGCGCCCCGCTTCATAGAAATGACGCACGTGCACCGAATGTAACCGAACCGCACTCTTACTTGTTTTTCTTCCTCACCTGCGGCCCGCGTCGCGGCAGGCAAGACACAAATGCGCGTTCACCGGGAAAAGAGTCGGCCGTTGTCCTCCTCCCCATTCTTTCCTGGCCCGAGGTCACGCTCTCCTTGCTCCTGACATACAAACCCGAAAGAAAAACCCCTTCAAAATCGTGGATAGTGCACCACTCCGAGGGCGAGGCAGGTCGCGCGACACAAGGTGGTGTCTATCAACCTCCTCCCCCTACGACCTTCGTCCGAGTCGCACCAGCGACTGGACAATGCAGCTCGCAGGCTGGCAGCCACTTTCTTCTTCCTCTCTTCTGCGCTTTTTTTTTTCCGGCAGCGAGACGGACGCGACACCGCACGCCGCCCTGAAGCTCGAAGTGACGTCGATTCGGAGCAAAGACAACAGCAAAAAAAACAACAACAGTTGTTGCAACACGAGAGCAGTCGCACCACCGCCGTTTGGGGGCAAAAAAGAAGAGTTCGTATCTTCTCTTCGATCGTACACGTCGCATTGGGGGCACGCCATTCCCTCTCACCAGCCATGAAGCGGCCACGCAGCGGGTACTCTGAGTCGAACGACGAGCGCGCCAGCAAGGTGCACGCCTTTATCAAAAGCCTGCACTTCTCCACCCCGCTGTACCGGCTGCGTGCAGAGCAGGAGCGCCGCGAGTGCCCCAAGTGCCACAAGCGTCACCTCTACTACTGCTACGACTGCCTCACCGTCGTGCACCCCGAGTCGCACCCGCCGCCGCTTGCGCTCCCGCTGAACGTGTATGTGGTGCTGCACCCGAAGGAGCTGCGTGGCAAGAGTACCAGCCTTGCCGCCTCCACCATTTCGCCCGACCTGCACATCGTCCAGTACCCGTCCGTGCCGGAGCAGCTGGAGCCGGAAAGCACGCTCGTTCTTTACCCCAGCGAGCAGAGTGTGGAGCTGCCGGAGGTGGAGCACCTGGAGCAGTACAAGAACGTCGTCTTCATTGACAGCACGTGGCAGCAGAGCAAGAGCATCGCCCGCGACGCGCGGGTGAACAAGTTCAAGCACGTTCGCATCAAGTCGCAGACCTCGCTCTTTTGGCGCTTCCAGAACAACGACCCCACCTACCTGGCAACCGTCGAGGCGATCTACTACTTTTTGCGCGAGTACATCACCCAGGTGAACAAGGTCCGCGCGCAAGCTGCCGGGCCCAGCAGCGCTCTCACGGCGCCGCCCCCTCCACCCGCGCAAGCCGTGGAGGAAAAGACAGAGCCCCGGGCCCCGCCCTCCTCGTCTGACGCGGCGGCTGACGCGGAGGCGAGCCAGTTCTACCACGGCGAGGTGGACGACCTGCTCTTCTACTACATTAACCAGTACATCGGCGTGCAGCAGCGGTACACCCAGGGGGAGCTGAACAAGTACACGGATCGGCACTTTAGCGGGTACATCATCCAGAACACCTCCTGGGACGACCTCGTCGCACCGGCACCGCAGGCGTCACCACCGTCAACGGACAGCGTTCCGCAGGAGGAGAGCAGCGGTAGGGTGTACCCCGTTCGCAAGAACGGCGCCGCGTAATGTGTGTGTGTCTCCGCCTGCCTGTCTTTCCGGCCGTGGAGCACCCCCCCCCCCGCGCGTAACAAAAAAAAACAAAAAAAGAACCGACTAAGTGAACATCAGCAACAGGAAAAAAAAGAATATCCTCACTCGACACCTCACCGAAGGGCGCACCTGCGAGCAGGGGCACAAGTGGACAAGCGCCGCGCACATCGAGCCTCCTCCACTCCCCCCGCTTTCGATGTTCGCGACCGTCTATCCGCGTTGCAGTCTTCATACGTCAGCCCCCCCCCCCCAAAAAAAAAAAGCAGCGAAGTCGCTTATTTCTGAACGAAAGAATGAGAGAACACGCCTTCATGCCCTCCTCTCTATCCTTTTCACTCGATCTGTCTCTCTTCTGGCCTCCCCCTTTTCAATTCCGACCCTTTCTTCTTCTTCGAATCACAGCAGGAACCAGGAAAGGAAACGCGGACAGACAAGTGGAGCGGACTTGTGCTTTTGTGTGGCTGGGCTTCAAAAGGAGTGCGTGTACAGGCCCATTGCCTCTTTCCTTTCTTCTGACGGTCGAGCCAATACATCGTTCCTGTCTGTCGCGCACCAGGAGCTTCCGCCGTTGCGCTGCTTCCTCTGCTTTGGGCTCGGAAAATAGCACACACACACACACGCACCTACACATCTTCCAGAGAGACCCTCCGCAGCAGAACTCTGTCGGCACCTCCCCTCCCCCTCCCATCCGCAGCTTGCCATGCCGCCGAAGCGGGACAGGTCCGCGACGAAGGCAAAAGCCTCCGACGCCGGCGCAGCGAAGCGGAAGTCGACGGCGGCGGGCAGTGCTGCCGGTGCCTCGCCCGAGGTGGCCGCCCCTCCGCCCGTGGATGGCAAGGAGATCTGGCTCGCCACGGATGCTCTACAGAAGACGAATGCGATGCGCAACTACTTCCAGCTCGAGCGTGACCGCATCATCGCCTTCTGGAACATCTCCAAGAAGGAGCTGGAGGGGCTGCGGGAGTCGGTTCGCGAGAAGGTGCAAGAGAAGGCGGAGCAGGCTGAGCGGCACGAGGTAGAGAAGCAGATCTTCAAGCAGAAGATCCGCCACCTGCTGTACGAGAACCAGGTGCAGCTGTCCACCATGAAGGAGGAGGCGCAGCGCGCGCTCACGAGCCGAGAGGAGGAGTACGGCGCCAAGGAAGCAAACGTCTCCCGTAACCTGCGCGACACCAAGCTGGCGGACCGCGAGCTGGAGGTGCGCCACCTCGAGCAGAAGCGCGCGCTGCTGACGCAGCAGGACAAGGACATTGCGGAGCAGCAGGCGCAGTTCGAGCGCGAAATCAAGGAGATGCACCTCAAGTACGAGCAGCTGCTCAAGAGTGCGCGGGAGGAGATGGACGAGGCCCGCAAGGAGGAGCTCGGCCGCATCGAGGAGCGCAAGGAGGAGCACATCGCCGAGCTGAAGGAGACGCACGAGCGCACGTTCCGCGAGATCAAGGACTACTTTAGCGAGATTACCTCGAACAACCTGGAGACGATCCGCACGCTCAAGGATGAGGTGTACGCGCGGAAGCGCACGGAGGCGCACAACGAGCGCGCCATGTTCGAGGTGGCGCAGCGCAACAAGAAGTTGACCGAGCCGCTCGCCAAGCTGCAGAGTCAGAAGAAAGCGCTCGAGATGGAGCTGGAAAGCTACGCGGCCGACCGCGAAGCCCTCGCGGAGGCTAAGCGGTACGTCAAGGAGGTGGACCAGGAGATCCAGACCGTTTCGTGGGAGCACGAGGTGCTCGGCCAGCGCTACACGAAGCTCGTCGAGGACCGAGACATCATTCTGAAGAAGTACAACGCCATGCTGCAGGACATCCAGCGCAAGTCGGCGTTCCGGCGTGTCTTGATTCAGAAGAAGCTGGAGCTGGTGCAGACGCAGCTGGACGGCCGCGACGCAAAGCTGACGGAGCTGCTGAAGCGCGCCAACGTGAACCCCGACGACATGAAGGAGCTCCAGCAGAAGGTGCACGACCTGCTGTCCGAGAAGGACAAGACGATGGAGGACCTCAAGAAACTGCTGCTCCGCCTCACCACGCAGAGCGAGCGCGTCGTGACCACGTACGAGGCATACATGGAGGACAACGGGGTGTCGGGCTGGGTCGGCACGGCGGGGGCGGCCGCCATGACCGGCGCCGGGGCCTCCGTCGGCGCGTCGTAGCAGACTGGCCGCTACGCGACTGCAAGCGCTCGCACACACACACTCCGCTCCCCTTCCTTTCCGTGTGCGACTAGGGGAGGGAGGGGGAGCTGGCGCGTTTTTTGTGTTCGCGCGGCGTCCTCCGGCTGGTGCCCTTCCTGACCTTCGCCGATGGCCAATTGCGTGTGTTGAACCAGCGCCGGGGGCTGCTGCACACGGCGCACGCCTCACCACCTCCCCCCCCTCCCCCCCGGGGAGAGGACAGACGCCTTTTTCTCCCAATGTACTCGACGTGGGCGGGTGGGGCGGCGGCCGGTGCGTCGCTCTGCCTATGGACCTCGGTCCCCTCCCTCCTCGTTCTTCGTCCTGTCTGATGACTCGCCGACTCTCCGCTCTCGCTGCGTTTTTTTTTTTTTGTGTGCTCTTGTGTGTTTTGGCTGTTTGCGTTGTGTTGCTCGTTTGGTGCGCACCGCTTTCCTTTCCCGCACGCTGCCCGTTGCCCTGTGGCGCGGTGCGTGCTATGTACGATACCCACACCCGGCCTCTTCCGCCCCCCTCCCTTCCCTACGCACAACAACGTGATACGTGGAGAAAGAAAAGACAGGAATGGCATGACCGCAGTGTTCTGTGAGTAGCTGCAATGCACGTGCACTCGCGACGGCCACCTGCCTCCGTGGTATTGCGCGCCGAGGCGGTGGCGGCAACCTTTGCGCGTACCCGCCTCCCCTCTTCGCGCGGCGGACTCCCGCTGCAGATGTGATGCGAAACGGCGCACCAGCGGGGGGCAGAACTGCGGCCGCAGGTCACGTCTGCACGCCACGTTGCCGACCCTCGTGTTGTTGGCCCCGCTTCGGTACGTGCATGCTCACACCTGTGGCTATGTATGTGTGTGTATCTGCGTCTGCGCGTCGGTGCGCCAGCGCCGGCTCTCCTCTTCACAGCTGTCTTCTTTTGTGCTCCGCTCTCACTCCACTCCTGGGCGACTGCCACACTCCCTCTCCCCGTCCACGCACAACTCCTCCCAGAACACGGAGGCTGCACACTTCCACTGCCACCTGCAGGTGTGTTCGTCTCTGCACCAACTTCATTGGCATTCTTTCAGTTTTTTTTTATAAATCTCTGCACGTTGTAGGCGTGCCGGTGCCCAGTGTACCACCACCTCGTCCCTGCTATTCCCAGTCTACTGCCGCCCCTCACTTCTTAGTCTCCCTCACCCCCATCCGTCCCCCAACCGGTGCGCGCCATGGCCGTCTACGAAATCGCCGCGCGCAAGAAGAAGAACCTGCAGCTGCGCCGTCAGGCGGCTGCGGCTGCACAGGCCGAGGATGACGAGAAGCGTGCTCGTCGCGAGGAGGAAGAGGACGATGAGGATGAAGAGGGTGAGGCGGATGTGATCGATGAGGGCGAGGACGACATGGATTCGGACGAGGAGCTCGAGGAGGAGGAGGAAGCCGAAGCAGCCGAGGCCTCCCCCAAGTCGGCGGCTGCGGCCAAGCGCGGTGCCGCCGCCGGCGCGTCCTCGTCGTCTTCTCCTCCTGCTGCCGCGGCCACGCGTGTCGAGTTCAGCGAGCCGGCGCAGTGGGTGGAGCGAATGGCACTCACGTCGACGCGCTCCCTGCCGGGCGACCTCAACGCCGACGACGACCCGAAGCGGGAGGAGGCCTTCATCCAGCAGACGCTTCTCTCCGTCACGCGCGGCATTTCGCTGCTGGAGGAGGCGAAGGTGCCGTGGAAGCGACCGGACGACTACTACGCGGAGATGTACAAGAGCGACGTGCACATGAACGACGTGCGGCAGGCGATGGAGGCCTCCAAGGCCCGCATCGAGGCCCAGGCGCACCGCCGCTCCATGAAGGAGCAGAAGAAGTACGGCAAGGAGGTGCAGGCCGAGGTGCTGCGGCAGCGCGCCAAGTACAAGCGCGACATGCAGGACAGCCTCAGCGACTGGCGCAAGAAGCGGCGCGGTAACGGGTCTCTGCAGGACATGCTGAACGAGGACGACGACGGCGGCGGCGAGCGCGACGCGAAGCGGTCCAAGACGCAGCGTACCGCGCGCCCCCGCAACCTGCGGCCCGGCGGCGGCAGCAAGCGCCCGGGCAAGAATGCGCGCCGGCGCCGTTGATTTCTGCGTGTGTGTTTGTGTGTACGCAGATGCGTGCTGCTGCTCACATTCGAATGCTACACCGTCGCACGCAGGTTCAGGCGCACTGCCCTTTATGATCGGTTAATAAATGGTGGGCCGCGGGTCCTGCACCGACTCACGCGAAGGAGCTCTCCCCTTTTTCTTTTTTTTTCCCGCAACGTCGCCGCTTCAGGCGCTCCCTCCTCTCCACACCTTCTTACCTTGTGCCCCCCCCCCCCGGTGTCTGTGCACGCAGATACGAAGGGCTTCGCTAGTGTTGTGAGGGCGGGGTGGTGAAGGGCGAGTGGGAGGCGGACGGAGGGGGGGGGGAGGGGAGGGTGCAGGCACCCGCGGGACGGCTGGAAGGACGTCTCCTTCCTTTCCAGGCGGCCACACCATTAACGAGAGGAAGCAGTAACCCGCAGAGACAAGCTAAGGAAAAAGATGAATGCAGGAGGCGCAGCATCACGGACATGAGCGCTGTCTTAACGTTTCGCACGATGGCGGGGTAGGAGTGGCGAAATCGGTGGACGTTGAAGGGGAACTGCGTCCCTGTTTACTGTGTGAGTCCGCGGTGTTGAGGGACGGTGGAGGGGGGTGGTGGTGGTGGGGTGCACCTTCCGCACGCCCACCTTCTGCTCTGCATCCCCCACTGCTGTGATGCGCATTGTCGTAAAAAAGTGGCGTGGGATACGCTAAAACGCGGACGAAAAGGTGGCCTTGGTTTCTCAACTCTCCCGCTTCTCACGTATCTCGCCCCCCGGTCGCTCGCTCGTGTGTTCGACTTCGGCTTTCCTTCCGCCCCTCCCTCACCTGCACCATCCCTGCGCAACGTCAAAAGGAAACCACACCTTCCTCCCTCCCTCTCCATACCTCCCCACTCCTCGTCCCCCTTGTGCGCGTGCCGTCCTCGCGGGGCTACGCTTCCTCTCTCTCACACCTCGATTGCCGCAGCCGCCAGCTGGCTGCACCGCTCTCCCCACTGCACTGCGTAAGTGGCTCTGTGAGTTCCCCGTCGTGCCGATCCTCTGCACCTCCTTCTGTATTGTTCTCCCCGTCGGCCCTCTCCTACACCCCCGCCTCTCCGCCGCGCACAACCCCCAGCCGCTCCTGCCTCGTATTCTCCTTCCTCCGTTCACTTCACTCGATACCCTTTTTGTTGTTTTCACTGGAAGTGAGCACACGACGCCGTGCCCGCTTCAATACCCTGTCCTCCTCCTCAACCCAACAGGGCTCGCCACCGGCGAACGCGCCGTTCACCCGCGCACAGAGACACACTCACACACTCACTCACTCACTCACACACGTACATACACAAGCGCCTTCGCGCACCCCCCTCTGAGACTTGCGGCAACGCTTCGTCAGGAAGGACCCCGCTGCACGGAGAGAGCAGTACGAAACAGCCCCAGAAGAAGGAAAAAAAGATAAGAGACGAATCTAACGAGGTTCTCTCCTCTTTCTTCGAGGCTGCTCTCGTGCATCCGTGTGTGTGTGTGTGCCGCTGCACTCGTCCACTCGCCCCCCCCGCCCCTCCCTCCCTTCTGTCGAGCCCCGTCTCCCGTCTTTCTTTCCCCGCGTGCTTTTCTTTTCTCCTAGACTCGTCTTCTTTGTTTCCTTTTTTTTTTGTTCTCACTTCTCTTCTCCACTGCCTTGTGCATTGGCTTGTCTGACTCCGTCAAGACACAGCACCGACATTCACACCTTCGCCACCGCTTCGGCATTGGAAGATGCCATCGGAGTCGTGCCGCTGGTACCCCGACACGGTGACGCACCACCGGCAGGGGGACAGCTACACCGCCTCGCGCGGCCGCAACAGCAACCCGTTCGATCTGGCCACCCGCGATGCCCGCATCACCGAGTACCGCCGCTCCGACCGCCACGGCGCCAAGGCGACGGCGGTGATCAACACCCTGCACCCGCAGTTCCGCGGCCTTGTCGACGGCGTCAGCTGCGAGTTCCTGCTCCGCTCCTCCATCACGCAGCTCGGCGTCAACGCCGTGAATGTCGTCATCGACATTGACCGCAGCCAGCGCTGCGCGGTGATCAAGATGGACCTGGTCGCCCTGACTCCTCTCGCGGTGCTCATGCTCGACTACATCGCCGTCGGCGCCCACGTCGGCAAGCTCTTCGCCCTCGAGTCGAACCGCGTGGTGCGCAACCTGGACTACATCTCACGCCTCCTGCACGCCCTCAACCAGCGCGGTCAGAAGCTGCTCATCTACGGCACCGGCGACGAGCCGACGTGGGACCTCAAGATCATCGACGGCCGCGTCGTGGCCTACCTGCCGGTGCTCCCCGGCACCTTCACCTACAGCGGCGAGATCCACGGACTGCTGCCGACGATCGGCATGGCGCTGCGCAAAGGGACGGCCTATAAGGACCTCGTGCGGTTGCACCAAGAGTTTCACGAGGGGTACACCCGGGTGGCGTCGGGGTCGGGCATGCTCATGGTTCGCGGGTATGCGATGCACTTCCGCACCGTCTTTGGCCGCGTCGTGGACAGCCTGCTGCCGACCGGCCTGAAGTCGATGAGCAGCCGCACCATCGAGCCGGAGGAGGGCCTCGCCGACGCCTCATCGCGCGACCGCACCTTCGTCTTCTACGGCGAATCGATTGAAGAGCTGACGCACATCCCGATCGAGTTCTACACGCTCGAGTCGTACCGCGAGCAGGTGCCCTTCTCGCTGCGCAAGACGCTTGCGGACCGGTGCAGCACGACGAGTGATGTGATGCGTGCCTTTAAGAGCATGCCCAAGGGCGACCTGCCGTGCTGCGCGTACATCTGCAAGGGTGGCCAGTTTACGGAGATGTGCGACGACGACTGGATCGTCACGGACCCGAAGCAGACGACCTACGTCGGGGTCGAGAACCCTGAGGAGCAGCAGGAGCTGGTGCAGCGGTACACCTACCAACAGTGCGAGTACGCGATCTTGTCCGCCATCGCGATCGACGACATCACGAGCGACGGCGTGCTCTTCACCCGGTACTTCCCCTCCCCGTGCCTCAAGTCCCTCATCCTGTCCCGCGCGGTGGGCAAGAAGCTGCGCGCCATCTTCTTCACCCGCGCCTCGCGGCACTACGGCTCCTTCTTTAGCCAGGAGGACGCAGCGATGTTGGGCGACCTCAACACTTTCGGCATCGCCGTCTTCGAGGTCAACGAGCAGCGGGGCGAGATCTTCCAGTACATCCGCCGCCCGGGCCGCGACACGGGCGCCTTCGTGCCGCTCGAGCGCCGCCACGAGTACCTCAAGGCGACCTTCTTCGGCGTTTACGGCTCTAACCTGGTTGCCGGCGACTTCGAGGCGGAGCTCATGACGCTGCTCAGCGGCATCCTGCACATCAAGAAGACGTGCCAGCACCCGCTTCTGAACGAGGTTAGGCCGCTGGCGCTCGTCACGGGCGGCGGCCCTGGCGCGATGGAGGTGGGCAATCGCGTTGCCAAGTCGCTGGGCATCCTCTCCTGCGGCCTCATCGTCGACTTCGGCAGCGTCGCCGCGAAGCCCGGCGCGACGATCAACGAGCAGAAGCAGAACCCGTACGTGGAGGCGCACTTCACGTACCGGGCGGACAAGCTGGTGGAGCGGCAGTCGGACTTCAACCTCGACTTCCCCATCTTCCTCACCGGCGGCATCGGCACGGACTTCGAGTACGCGCTGGAGGAGGTGCGGCGCAAGGTGGCCACCACGCCGCCGTACCCTGTCATCCTCTTCGGGACGACCGAGCACTGGGAGTCGAAGATTTCGGGCCGCTACAAGGCTAACCTGCAAAGCGGCACCATCAAGGGCTCGGAGTGGATGTGCACGATTCCGTGGATCGTGTCGACGGGGGCGGAGGCGCTGGAGGTGTACCGGCACTTCTTCGAGGGCCGCCTGCCGTGTGGGCCGAACCACCCAACCAACGACCGCGGCTTCATGGTGGCGTCCGAGTACCTGGCCAAGCTCAAGTAGTGCGGAAAGGAAAGCGAACAAAGAGAAAACCGAAAGGCGAGAGTAGCGAGTGGGAGTGCAAGAAAGAAAAGAACAGAAAAGAAAAGAAAAGGGTACTCTGTCGTGGGTACGTGCGTGACGCCTCGTGCCGGAGGGGCGATGGGTCTCCTGTCTCCGCCTTTATCCCCGCTTTCGTTTTCGGTGTGTGTGTGTGTGTATGACGGCGTGTCTGCCTCTCGCTCTCGAACGTGCCCCGTCTCGTTGTCTTCTTTTCTTTTCCCGTTTTTTGTTCTTCTCTCTCTCTTTCTCTCTGCTCTGGTTCGGCTCTTCTTCTTCCTTTGTCCTTTCAGCCTCGCCCGTCGCGTGGCCCTCGACGTCGCCGTCGCAGAACGTTGTCGCTAGCAGCGCGCCGACCTTCACGAGGGTGATGGCCTTCGTTTTCCTGACAAGTACGAGATTTGCGTGTGACTGCTCTACTGCTATGTGCGCCCACTCCACCCTTTTTTTCTTCTTCTGTTGCTCTACTCACTCCAGGGTGAGGGGGGGGGGGGAAAGCGCTGATGCCACTGTCGCTCTTCTCTAAGCCGCCCGCGTGCGCTTTTTCTTTTTTTCTCCAGCTCACGTTCGCGTCCTTTATGTGAGTGTGTGTGCGTGTGTCTTTGACTGCGTGCACGTGATTTTTCACCCATGCACGCCCGCGCGCACGTCAGCAGCAACCCGTCACGTGTCTCGTTTCCAAGGCGTCGTGACTGCTGTCTCGGGGAGCGAGTCGAGAGGAGGGGAGGGTGGGCAAGAGAACGCGAATGTGGAAACAAGAGGCGTCTGTTGACTCGCATCTCCCTTTTCAGCCCCCCGCTGCTCCCCCTGGTCCTCTGGGCCTGCAACCATGACTCAGTCCGCCTCGTTCGACACCCGTCTGACCTCCTCACCCGCTCTCCTCCCCACCTTCCTGGTCCCCTCGTGTGGGCTTCACGGAAGAAAGAAAAAAAAGCGATGCTTTTGACGGGGGCGTTGTGCTGCTCTCACCACCGTCCCCCGCTTCTCACGTTGCTTCCGCCTGGACACGTGTGCCGCCCCTCCCCCCCTCCGCCACCCTTCCTCGCTCCTTCCCCCGCCGCCCCCGTGCGTCGCTAACTGTGCGTGCGCATTGCGGCAGCTTTCCTTGGCCATGCACCTCTTCTCACGGAGGAAGGAAGGCGAGGAGGAGTCGTCACGTTGAGTGCGACGCGGTGTACCCGCCCCCCCTCTCTCCTCCTTCCATGTCTCCCTTTTTTGTTTTTAAATTCTGATTGGTTGATGTGGGGGAAGAAGGGGGGAGTGGCGGTGGCCGGCGTTTTTCCCTACCCTGTCTCCTGGGCTGACAAGCCGGTGGACCCGTGGTGGGAAGGCGTCGGTGAAGGTGTGGCGAGAGAGGCGGCGGGGCAGGGCCGGTCGCGGCGGGGGGGGGGGGGAGGGGTGGCGGGCGAGAGGAGGAGCGTTGGCGTCGTCGCACCCGGCCCCACTTCAGTGCATCCTCCCCTTTCTCCGCTTCTTTTTTCCGGGGCACTGCAGAGGCACTGGTGGGGCGAGGGAAGCAAGAACCCTCTGCCTCCGCTGCCGTCAAGCACGCGTGGTCACAGTTGACGCTGACGCCGTGTTCTTCTTCTCACCTTGTTTTTGATCTTGTATGCACCCTCCCCCGGTGCCCCGGGGCGCCGCCGGACCCACGCCATGAGAGTCCGCAAGCGGCGCCCACCCTTCGCTGTTCCCTTCACCCCCTCCTACGTGCAGGCACGCCCTCCTATTTGTGTTTTCTCTCTCACACACACATGAACACAAGTGCGCACGCGCATCCGCGCACAGACTCAGTTGACACAAGTCTAGTCGCATCTTCTTCCGCTCACCCCTTTACACTTACATACACACACACACACACACACACACATACACGCACACGTACTTGTCCCTCGCCGTCGTGCCCTCCTTCTCCTTCCCATGGAGTGCTGGTTCGCTCGCTGTGGGTGCGTGTGTGGAGGTATGTGGGGAAGAAAGGAGGAGGGGACGGGTGAGCGGTGCGTGAGAGAAGACGTCTCTCTCTCTCTCTCTCTCTTTGTGCGTGTGTAGGCTCGCCCATAGCTCCTGTGCTGTGGTGCTCGCCGTGCTGATGGGGGCGGCGCGGTGTTGGCGTGTCGTCTCCGTTATGACAGAGCTTCGCCCGCTCACTTTTGTCGTCGCTGCGCGTCTCTCTCTCCCCCCTCTCTCCGTCCGCCTCGGCCAGTTTCCCGTTGCTGGCCACTCTCGTCAATCCACTCCTGCCCTGTTGCAGGGCGGCGACGAAAAGAAAAACCAACCAACATCACAACTGAACGGGCACACAAGAGTGTTGTCAAGCGACAAGGACGAGAAGCAGCCTTCACGTCGACTCAAGGAAGCTGGTGTGGACGCTTTGAGTCTCTGCTGGCGCCCTGTGCGCCCCCCTCTCCGCGACGCAGTCCTGGCGCACTTCGCGTGTCGCACACGCGTGCCGCTGACGCGCAAGCGCGGACCCGACCACGCATACTCGCCCACGTGCTAGTGAGCGTCCTTTTACCGCTGTCGCTGGTCAGGTGTCTTCTGCCTGCCGAGGCTCACGACGCTGCCTTTCTCATCATCACACGTGACTGCTTCACCGTGTATTCGCATCACCTACGCACCTACACACACACACACACACACACACACACACACGCACACACACGCACACGCACACGCGCACACGCACGCGCACACACACGGGCACATGCATGCGAAGCAACGCGCCGTCCCCACCGTGCAGTAGCACAGAACGGAGTAGCATTTTAGCGCCTTTCGTGGGACGACCTCATCCCCTGCCATCCCACCTCCCTGTTGTGTCCTGCCTCACGGAGAGGGCTGACACGGCACCCAAAAGAAGACACACACTAGAGAAGCAGAAAAGGGAAGCGCGCTCGACCAGACTCAGCTGTACAAGCAGAAGCTACTGTGGTTGGTGCTGTGTTGAGACGAGGCAGAGTTTGTCCTGCGCCGCTGCCTGCACGTACCGTATCCGCACGCGCTTCTGTGTTTTGGTGTGTTTGCGTGCCCCCCCCCCCTCTTCGCCCTTGCGAACCACCACCACCACCCCCATTCCTTCCGTGGATCCCAGTCATGCTGCCCGGGGTCTACTTCCGCGGCTGGCTCGCGCTGAGCTTCATCTCGGTTCTCCTCTTCATTGCCGTCGTGGTACCTGCCGCGTACATCCCCACAACTCGCGACCGCACCATCTACGTCGCGGTAGTGACCCCGGTGGTGTGGATCGTGTACAACGTGGCGCTTTACTTTATTCTGTACCGACCCATGGGGCTCTGCACGAGCACGTTCCGCCGTGGCGCGTGCTGCAAGAACAAGTACGCGGAGGGCACGAGCGATGTGACGCTCATCACTAAGGAGATGTACCAGCTGAACAACGGCCTGCACGCCCTCAAATGCGAGACGGCCGAGATGCGGGCGGTTACGGCGCTGATTAACCACCAGCTGGAAGGGGCGGCAGGCGACGGGCTGCCGCAGATGGACGAGCACAGTCCCATCGGGGTCATGACCCCCAACATGCGGTCGTGACACACGCTGCGGCCCCCCACACACACAAACATATGTGCGCGTGTAAAGGGAGCCACACTCATGCCTTTGACCGCCGGGAGTGCACCCACGCAGCCGGAGTCGGTGCGTGTGTCTGTGTGTTTGCGTATAGAGTGCAGCGGCTCACTTGAGCACGACCCGTCACTAGCCTTGTCTGCCACACCAGCCTCGCGGCGCCTGCAGTCTTCGCTTTCTTCGTCTTCCTCATCCCCCCCTTCTACTTCTCCCCCTGTCCCGTTCACCGCACGTCTTCTCCATTCCCCGTCTCCCTCTTGCTTCCCTGCTTCTTCTTGTCCCCCCTCCATCGTTGAAGTGCCACAGTGGTGCGCCGCCTTCAGTTGTTTCTCCACGGCTGCTGCCGGCGCCGCCGACCTCGTTGTGTTCTCTGTACGTGTCCCCCACAGACACCGCCCCCCCCACCACCAATCGGAGGCAAAAACAAAACAGAAAACCAACTGAACAAGACGAAAGTGATACACATGATGGGGGGAACGAGTGTCATGGACACCGGGCAGTCGCACGCGAAATGCCACAGGAGGACACATCTGAAGACGGCCACGGCAGCTGGAACCCCCAGCCTCGTGCCTTCCGCCACCTTTCTCCTCCCCTCCCCCTTCGGTGTCAGTGCGAGTAAGTTCGCTGTCCCTTTTCGGGAAAGACGTTGACGTGAGGTGCATCCGCCTCCAGCCAGTCCCTCTTCGCCCTCCCTCTTCGTTTCCAATGCTCAACGTGCTAACCGCTCCTCTGCATTGCGTGCTTCTCAATCACCAACGCTCCCGTGTCGTGCCGTGCGCTGATACTGCGCCACTCGCGCGCGCTCTCTCTTATCGCCACTCACGCGCAAAATGTGGCGCAACCACACGCACGGTTCAATCGTGGCTACTCACCAAAAAAAAAAAGAGAAAACACACACACACAAAAAAGAGCCAAGCGCGGCTGACCTCTTGCCTTGAGCGCCCCGTGATCTTTCTGTGCGTGAGTCCGTGCGTGTTTGTCTGTGCCATCCATCGCCTCCGCTGGTGCGTCGGCAGAGCGCATCGACGGAAACGGGGAGAGAGGTTGTTGCTCAACCACGCACCACTGCCTCTGCCTCCCCTCTACCCGCTTCAGCTGAGGGAAGGAAGGATCGCACACGCACACACAAACATACACATACGAAAACGAAGAGAGACTACAGGAAAGAAGCACTGCACGGCCGCCAAGGCTGTTGACGGACCCCCTGGAACTACACGTGGAAACCTGTGGCCGTCGCAGTCTTCACGTTGCTCTGTTGCGCTCCTCCACGTGTCGTACCTCGCTGAGCACCATCTCTCTTTACGTACAGGGCCTCTACTGTTTGTCTCTCGCTCTCTTTCTTGTACTCAAGCATCACATCTCGCGCACTATCAGCTCTGCCTTGTTCTTTCAAATGCGGAGCAGTCTCACGTCTCCTGGGCGGCTGCCAGCCACCGCGGTGGTGGCCGTAGTGGGGCTGCTGCTTCTCCTTGTCCTTCCATCTGGCGCGCACGGCTTTGTCTTTGAGCTGGCCTCGGGGACGGAGCGGTGCTTCATTCAGGAGATAGCGAGCGACACGGACCTGCGCCTCGTGTACAAAGCCGATCCCGCGTATGGTGACTTCATCGACGTGATCATGACGAACCCCGAAGGGGTGCCGGAGTTCCAGCGGATGGCGAAGGACAGCGACGCGTACGTGGGTCGCACGCAGCTCGGCGGCGAGTACACGCTCTGCATCACGTCGCGCCAGGGCGCGAAGAGCACGAAGAAGAAGCGCAATGTTCTGCTGGTGATTCAGATGGGGGCGGAAACGAAGGACTACGCGAGCCTGGTCACCAAGGATAAGATGCGGCCGATGGAGGTGCAGATGCGCGTGATGGAGGACACGGTGCAGGAGGTGCACAAGGAGTTCCTGTACCTGCGCGCCCGCGAGGCGGAGATGCGGAGCACCAACGAGCACATGACGTCGATGGTGATGTGGATGTCGATCCTGCTCATCGCACTCTTCGGCATCTTCTGGTACCTTCAGCTGCGCCACCTCAAGCGCTACTTCAAGAAGAAGCGCATGATTGACTAGAGCGGGAGAGTGAAGAGGCTGTTCTTGCGCCCTGCATGACACGGTCAGGCGGATGTTGTTGTGCGCCGTTGAAAAGGAGAAAGAAGTTGGTCCTGGTCAGCGTGCCACGCCTCGCACGGTTCAAGTTGGGCGTAGCTGTAAAGACGTACAGTCACGCGTACACACACACACACACACACACACACACAAAAAGACGCACATACAGGTACACAGATGTCATCTGGACCAGTGGAGCACGAAATCGGTGGAACGTGCGGACCTTGGTGGGTGCACTGCCGATAGGCCCAAACGCTGCACATTACTGGGCCTTTTCTTTTTGTATGTGCTGGCACTTGCTTCCATTCTTCTCCTGCTCATCTCCCGGCGCATCTGTGTGCGTGTATGTTGGTGAAGGTCAAGGTGCAGGTGGTGAATGGCGTCCATGACCTTTTTTTTTGCCGGTGTGCATCTCGTCGCGGCGCGCGTTGCCAAGTCAAGAATGAAAACAGCACACACACATACACACGAACACACACGTACACAAGAGAGAAAAGCGGCTGTGAAGCACTTGGTCGAGTCGGCCAAGAGTTGTGGCGCTGTACAAAGGGTCACACGGCACAACCTACTCGGCTCTTTGTCTGTGGTACCTGTGACGGAGGTCGGTGGGAGCCCTTCCGCAGGGAAAGCGTTTTGCCTTCGTCGCTTGCGCGCTGTCGACGTGGGTAGGGGGGGGTACCGCACGGCGCAGAAACTGTGATGATGTCGCCTGGCAGGTGTTGGACTCCATCGCGTTGGAGTGCAAAAGGGGAGGAGGTGAGGGGGAGTGGGATAGAGGGGGGGGGGGGGGGATGGGCGGCCAGGCGGATGCACGCTGGCGCACTTGGGCTCGAAATGGGAGGACCCCAAGTCACCCTGCCCCCTGCTTCTCACGAAGGCTCGTGCTGCGCAGTACCTTTCCACCTCCCTCCCTCCCCCTCTGCCGGCTGACCGGTGCCTGTCCTCACAGGCATTTTGTGGGTGCCGCACTTCGTGTGACGTGCGCCCCTGCGATGGACCGCACTCTTTCCCACCTTTCCACTACTCTCCCCCTTCTTCGCCTCTTTCACCTGTTCACCGGCTATGTGAACGCCAACCCGCATACCCCCGTCCCCTCCCCCCCAACACCCCCCCACACACACCCACACACACACCCACACACACACACACACACACACACACACAAATGCGCGATCACCGCCGTCACTGCTCAACATTTCACGAAGGGTCGTTGATTGCGTGTGTACTCCGTCATCGTACCGCATTTCCGCCCATCCTCGCTGCCCCCCCCCCCCCCCAAACCCCCTTCCTGCCTTGTTCCACCCCCCGTAGCTTCTTTCTGTCCGAGACGCCAAACGCACACGTGTGCTCATCTCTCAGCGGAGTGGTGCCTTGAATCCCCCTCCCCTCTTTCCTCCGCGCGCGCTCTCTCACGCAGTTCGGCCTTTCTTCACTTCTCTCGCTCTCCGTGCGTGTTTGTGCACAAGCGCACTTGACGCGGCTTCCAACTCTGCCCTCCTCTGTTCCCTGCACGCGCCTTTCATTACTTGTCCTTGCCCAGGTAGCTGCTGAGGAGCGCGGCCCCGACGCCGCACCCCACCCCCTCTCACTCTCGCTCGACCCTCGCCCGCGCACGGGAGTCGCCATCCCGCCATCGAGGCGCTGAAGAGACACAGACACCCCCAAAAAGTGGTCATTGCAGAATCGCCTTTTGGGATCTGTGGACGTGCTGGAGTTGTGCGGCGTCAAACACCGCACGTGTCCAGTGCTCCCCCCTCTTGTGTTCTTGGTTTCGCTTTGCGCTCGTACCTACCTGCCTGCTGCGTCGTTAAATACAGTTGCGGCCACGCTTCCTTTGTTTGTCTCGCCACTCTTCATCTTTCCCCCCTCCCTCCTTCCGGGAACAGCACACACACACACACACACACACACACACACACGCATACGCACGCATACGAACGCGAGCGTGTCTGCAGGGGTGTGCGCTGCATCACCTCTCGCACCCTCCCCGCTTCTCGCTTCCGCTTTCTCTCTTCTTTTCCTCCTAGCGTGGCCTCGTCTCCCCCATCGCTTCTGCTCTCTCGCCCCCCCCCCCCCCGAGTCTACGCTCTCGCTCTTCGCTTTCTGCAGCCGAGCCACAAAAGCTGGCCTGTCGTGGGTGTTTTCTTCCTCTGGGCGTGAGGGTCTGCCAGGTGCACGCGTGCGTGACCGCTGCCCCCCCCCCCCCCCTCTGCTTTTCCCGACTGTCCTCCTCCTCTCCCCTCCCCTCCGTCTCCCGCTTTCCGCCCTTCCGCACGCCTCCCCGTCTCCGCCTTTCAGGTTGTCTGCCGCGACTTCTTTTCTCACCGTTCTGCTCCTCTCAAGGGAGCCCACCCTCCTCCGCAGCCCCCGCAAAAAAAAAAAAGAGGGAAGGAAGCGGACGAACAAACACGCAAATCAACAAAGGGGAGACAAGTCGGAGACCTAGATAACCTCTTCTATACCTACTCGCGCTGGTGCGCAACTGCGTACATCAGCGCGCAGCGAGACGTTCCCTCCCTTTTTTCATTTGTTTTGCCCTCTCCTTCTCCTTCTGCCGCTCCCAGAGTGCAGTTGTCAGAGGAGTTCACCACCGTGCCACGTTGCCCGCTTTCTGCTCCTCCTTCTCGTCCCTGTCTGCATCACTGTTTCTCTTTCCCTTCTTGTTGTCCGCATTGTAGTTGCGCGTCCTCCTCGGCGTCCGTTTTTTTTTTCTCTTTTGCTTGTTTTTGTGGCGCTGAATTGCCCGCGGCGCAGGCGAGTTTGTTTCGGCGTGTAAGCGACTCTCTCAGTGTGCGGTTTGTGTGAGCGTGCGGGCGTTCGTCTGTGCGGTAGCGCGTGGTACACGCATCCTCGTCTTCTTTGCCCTCTTCTCTGTTTTGCTTTCCTGCTTTCCGGTTTTTGAGTTTTGGTGCCGTGAGTCGGCTCTCTCTCTCACTTTTTTTTTGGTTTCCTTTGTGTGCTCCCTTTGCTACGCATTCAAGCGTGCGTGTGTGTCTGTCTGTTTTCCTTTCCTGCACGTGTCGCTTCTTGGCCTCGCGGTTTTTTTTCTTCTTTCTTTTACTTGCTGGGCTGGTTTTCTTGCACCTCTGCTCGTGCCGCAGGCGCCTACAACTTTGTCGGCAGGCTAGCGCACAGTTGGCGTTCTCGAAGGGCCCCTCCCCCTCCTCCCCCCTCACTCTCTTGTCATTGTCACTCCCCTCTTCCCCTCCTCCCCTCCTAATCCTCCTTACGCCGCGAAGCAGGTCTCTGTGTAGCGCGGCTTTTCGTCTACAGCACTGACAAACACTCGCCTCACTCGCCTCACTACGCGTACGCGCGGGAGAGAAGGAGGGCGAAGCCAAGCTGTGTGAGCTGCTCGCAGACGGCAGGGGCACTGAGCCTGCTCAAGCCGCGTGTGCAAAGGCCTCTAAGACTGTGTTGTACGGATCGACCCTCTTCTACGTTGTTTTTGTGTTGTTGCGTCGCCATTCCCTTTTTTTGCCTCCACCTCTTCTTTGATTTTCTTTTCCCTTTGCTCTTGGTTCCCTTCACCTTTCCCCCCTTTCCTGTTCCGTTTGCTTGGCGGCTGTACCATCAAACGCGCGCTCGGGTTGGCGGGTGATCGACTACGGCGACGGCGTGCACACCAGACGAGGGAGCCTGCGAAGAAGACAACAAAAGAGAAGACGAACAGCGAGGACGAAGCGTTTTGTTGAAGTGTATCGGAGCGCGTGGTGGCTGAAGACACACACACACACACACACACAAGCGAGAAACGACAGAGTAACAACAACAATAACAAAGAGCAAAAAGAAAGCGCGAGAAGGAAGCGCGAGACAGCGACGTGTTAGTTGCTGGCACCGGATCCTTTGTGAGTGGAACACGCGCTCGTTTTCTTATCGCCCTCCCCGTTGTTCCTTGAGCGAGGAGTGGTACCAGAGAGAACGAAGTCAGCTCGCCAGCGGAAATCAAAAGGTGACTCACACCCACACTCCTACCCACATACGACACCCCACACTCCTCTTTTTCTTTTCCTTTTCGCGTGTGGGTGTGTTTGTGTGAGTTTTGCCGTGCCTTTTTCCCTCTATTTTTCCCACTGCTGTCTTGCACCTTCTTTCTTTTCTTTTGTTTTCTGCTCCGTGTCCCCGCTTGCTGTTTTTTGTTTTCTTCTCGTCGCTTTGTTGTCTCGCTATCGCCCGCACACGCGCTGCCGACGGCCAGCTACACTCACCTTTCGCTATCGTTGCATCCTTTTCTCCCTACCCCCCTCCCTCCTCCCCAAAACAACAATTTCGTTCTCTTCTCTTTGTCTTCTCCTCGGGTGTATTTCGGTCTTCCCCGTGCCACGGCCGCACACGCGTACTCTCTTCACCCCTCCTGCTTTGTACTGTCTGTTTTAGCTTTTCCTTTGTTCTGTGCTTTGTGAAGAAGACCAGCTCCTTTCACTTTTTTCCTTTACTTTCGCTCTTTCTTGTTTGTTTGCTTTGATAGAGAGTTACCTTGAGACTGCCCAGGCCCCCATCACGTTTGGCGCTCTGCTTTTGCACTGTACGTGCGCGTCTCCCCCCCTCCCATTCTCTCCCGTCCTTTTTTTCTCCTTTTTTTTCTCTCGCTCTCATCTGATCCCGTGATCTCCTCCTTGAAATCCCAGCCTGCACGTGTCGGATCGGTTGTTTACGGTGTCTCTGAGATCGCTGACTGACACGACGGTGCTGAGGGAGTGGGGCTGACGCACGTTGCCCTGATCTGCGTGCGTGCGCGTGTGCACCTCAGCGTCCATCCTCGCGCTTCTTGCGTTGGCTGTGCAGGGGAACGTCCTCTTTTCGCAAGCGCGGCGTTTGGAACCTCGTCGGCGGAGTCGTGGACTCCTCAGCTTCTTTTTTTCCTTCTCTTGTCGTTCAGCAAGGGCGTAGAGGTGCAGGAAGGCATTAAAGGCGACCGACCACCAGCGGTGCCTGCGTCTGACGTCCCCTCGCTCGCCACCCGAGCAGCCCCGCTGCGCGCCTGCTGTTTTAGATCTCTCAAGTACACAAGCAAAACACGCCCGCCCCCTCCCTCGCTTGAAAAGAGGGAAAAAAGACGAAAAGGGTTGTTGTTGTCGGGCAAGCGTTGAAGTTCTGCCGTGAGTGGGTTGAGGACATCTTGCTTGTCCTTGTCCCCCCCCCCTCCCACACGCTTCTTCGCCCCTTTGTCGTCTCTTCATCTCGCCTCTTCTCCTTTTCCTGCCCAGCGCAGCCAACTGTCCTACAGCTGCTGCGTTGTGCTTGCCTCATCTTCTCTTCCCCCTTCTCCTGGTTGCTACGCCTCGCCATCCTGCGCGGCTGACATAGTAGTTGACTGACACACGTAGACTCGACCCCCCCCCCTGTCCCTCCCCCTGCTTTCCTCTTTCTTCTCTGCTCCCCTTCTCTCCTCGCGTACATCCGACCATCGTGTGGCCACGAGGCTGCGGAAGGACGCGACCTCGTCGCTCTCTCGTCGTCGGCCACTCCCCTCCCCCTCCCCCGTGTTTGGACAAACGCCGACTCTCTCTCTCTCTCCGCCTCTCACCTTTTTTTTTTTTCGTTCTTTTGCACGTGTGCGTGTTCGTGGTAGTTTTCTGTGTGCGTGTTGTCTGTGCTCTCTCTCCTCCCCTCCCCCCGCTGCTGCTGCTGCTCCCCCCCTCCTCTGTGACCTGATTGCCCCTTATCAACTCTATTTCTCTGTTGGTGCGCGTCGTTGTGCATACCGGCGTCTGGCTTTGTTCTTCCCCCCTTTTTTTCAGCGCGTCGTATCCGTGATCGACCCGCTCCTTTCACGTTGCCTCATTCCCCCCCTCTGTCCTCCTCTGCGTGTGTTCTTGGCTGTTTTTCTTGGGCGTCTTACCTTCTCCGTCAAGGTCTCCCTCGTCTTAAACCTCCGCTAAAGAAACAGGAGGGCTGCTTCGTTGGCTCCCCCCCCTGATCTAGTCCCTCATACTCTCTACGCTGACGTGTTACCGTACAGCGCCATGCAGCAGCCACACCAGCCCTTCATGTACGGGGCCGCGCCCCCGCCACCTGGGCCCAACCGGCGCTTCCAGCCGTCCCCCTACTCCTTCGCCCCCCGCGGCCCCATGCCGATGCGGCCCTCGCCCGCGCTGGTGTACAGCCGCGCCTCTAGCATGCATAGTCAGCCCTCCCCTATGCACCCACCGCCGCGCGGTGTCACGGGCATGAACATGAACGGCAGCGTCCTGCCCTCCCTCCACGGCACCCAAATGATGCAGCACAACCGCATGCCCGTGTCCCCTGGCAGCGGCGTGGCCCCCATCCCGATGCCGCCGCCCTCGTCCGCGCCCGGGCCAGCGTTCATGCGGCGCTCCGCCGGATCGGGGCGGCCTCCGACGATGATGTACCCCGGCTGCGGCCCTGGCGGCCAGTACTCGCGCGGCATGCCCATGGGCGTGCACCCTTCGCCGTCCTCGTCGTTCCAGAACGGCATGAACGGCAGCCACCACTCGGGGATGATGATCAACGACATCCAAAACGGTGGGGCGGCGAGCGGGCGGCCGGACATGGGGCTCAAGTCGGTAGACAGCGGCGGCGTGCAGCGCATCGCCAACCTGCCCACGCTGCAGCAGGGCAGCCCGCAGCAGATGCCGCCACCGCCGATGATGCACGGCGCGTTCGCCAACGGCATGGTAATGGCCACCTACGGCGGTAACGGGGCGATGGGCTACGTCCCCATGAGCGGCGCCGCCGGCGGCCCCTACGGCGCCCGCGAGCTCACCGCCAACGCCGCCACCGCCATGGACGCGGCCGACGCGTGGGCGCACGAGTCGAGCTCGGCGACGCCCAGCTTGTGGGCCATCAACAACAACGTGCAGAACCCGTGCGACGTGAACACGCCGTCGGTCGCGTACAGCGCGGAGGAAAACGCCGAGGACGAGGCCGGGCTCACACCCACGCCGCCGTCGCTGCGCAACCTGACAAGCTACGAGGAGGAGGAGATCAAGGAGTACCTGCCAAACGTGTACTTTGGTGGCACGGAGCACTGCAAGAAGGTCCACGGCGTCCGCGGTGCCGAGAGGAACGACGGCTTCGACGACGACAACTTCCACTACCGCGTCGTCGTCGGTGACCACCTGCTCTACCGCTACGAGGTGATGAAGGTGCTCGGCCAGGGCACCTTTGGCATCGTCGTCCGCGCCATGGACCACAAGCACCACCGCTTCGTCGCCGTCAAGATCATCAAGAACAAGTCCAACTACACGAAGCAGGCTCAGGAGGAGATCAAGACGCTAGAACTGCTCAACGGCGACGACCCTGAGGACGACTCAAACGTGGTGCGTCTCCTCGGCTCCAGCGTTTTCCGCAAGCACTACATCCTCGTCTTCGAGCTGTTGCCGTCAGACTTGTACGCCCTCATCCAGGCAAACAAGTTCCGCCCCATGTCGCGCGAGTTTATCTACGAGCTGTCCGAGCAGCTGCTCACCGCCCTCGTGCACGTCCGCGAGCACCGGATTGTGCACTGCGACCTGAAGCCAGAGAACATCATGATCGCACACGGCGACAGCAGCGCCAGCGTGCTGGCCGACTCCTCCGACTTCACGCTGAAGCTGATCGACTTCGGCTCGGCATGTGAGGAGAGCCGGCCGCTCTTCACCTATATCCAGTCCCGCTACTACCGCGCGCCCGAGATCGTGCTCGGCATCCAGTACACGACGGCGATTGACATGTGGAGCTTTGGCTGTGTGCTGTGCGAGCTCGCGAACGGCTACCCCATCTTCCCAGCCAGCTCGGAGGGCGAGCTGCTAGAGCGCATTGTGGAGTACTTTGGGCCGATCCCGCTGCACCTCGTCCGACTCGGCCGCCGCGCCGACCGCTTCTTCGAGGATGGGCAGATGAGGTACAACCTTGGCAAGAAGCGTGCCCCCCACCCGCCCCACAGCCGGTCGCTGCGCAACTTCATCAAGATCGGCCGCAGCCACGAGGACCAACTCTTCGAGGACTTCGTTGCCGGCTGCCTGCACCTCGACGCGCGCGAGCGGCTCACCCCGGAGGCGGCGCTCGAACACCCATGGATGGAGTTCTGGCGCGGGAGCGGGAGTGGCGGCAGCAGTCACTCCGACTCCGTGTCCTCCAGCTCGCTGTGAGCCAGGAGACGGCAAGCGGAAGAGGAGGGAGTTCCGCCGCGGAGAGAGAAGAGGGGCGGGTCGCGGCGACATGACGCTCACACAAACCGGCAAACACACACACACACACACATATATAAACGGCAGACCTGACGCAGGTCGAATGCCGCTGTGCTGTACCTGTTTCTCTTTGTCTCCCTCCCCCTTCTGTGCCCACCACCGCCCGCACAGTGTGCTTTCTTCTCATCTCGCGTGCGTGGCGTGCGTGGTGTGCCCTCCACCCTCCCGTGCGCCAGTCCTCACCTTTGCTGCCGGCCCGCCTGCGCAACCTCGCCTGCGGCCTCGCAGCAGTGGACCACACAAAAGAGGAGGAGGAAGGGGGGGAGGGGGGAAAAGAGATGGGGAACTTGCGGTGAGAGGAAGACATCAGCGAGCGGTAACGCGGTGCCTTCGCAACAAGCGGAAGGGAGGAGCTGCACCGCCAACAGATGCGCCTGCGCTCTCTCTGTCTGTCTGCCTCAGGTCTTCCTTTCTTTTTTTTTTTCTTCTCTCTTGGCTCATGCGCCTTGCCAGCCATTCACTGCGGCGCTGAAAAGCTGCACCGTTGTGTGTCTGTGCGTGTGTGTGTGTGTTTGTGTGCTTGTGTTTGTTTACCGTTGTACTTGTATGTGGGTGGGAGTTGTGTACGCGCGTGCGTCTGCGTCTGTGCCTCTGTGTGTGTGTGTGTGTGTGTGGGCGATGCTTTTCTTTCTTGGTTCCTCCCTTCTCTGTTCCCCCCGCTCTTTCTTCGCTGCATCGCGCCTTTTTTTTTTCTTCTTCCCTTTTGCTGTCGAATCCCACGTCCGTCGTCTACCTCGCTCGGCGGGGAATCACGTTGGCGCGTTCCTTCTGCCATGTGCACACCCTCCAGGCCCCCCCCCATCCACGCGGTTACCTCCTCCACTTACTTATCTTTCTACAGGCCATCCGCGAATGCACTCACGGACGTCTTGTTGGTGCGACACACGTGTGCCGCACGTGGTGCGGCGAGAGGTAACAAATGAAGAAAACAGCGAGGATTCTTCTCTTTTCTTTGCGTACGAATGTTCCGTGTTTTCCTGATGGTGCCCCTCCCCCCCCGGCTCATGCGTCGTCTCCGGCATCACCGTGCTTTGTGCCACCCTCAGCTACGCAGCGCTTGCTTCGCGCATCTGCAGGTGCGGAGGAGTAAAGAGGTGTGCATGGGGGAGTGGTTAGGCGGGAGACAGCGGCGTGCCTCCTCTGTGACATTGTGACGACGCAGCGCCCTTTGTATGACCACCTAAAGCAGCAGCGCCACACGCGAGATGTGGCGCGGGAGCGCACACACGTCGAGGCGCATGCGTGTGCGTTGGCGTGTGCTAGTTTGTGTGTGTGTGTGTGTCGACTTACGGCTTGGCGCGCCGCCCCGTCGGCGTTCGCAAACGCCCCCGCTCACGCAAAGACGCAGCATCCAACTCGCCCTTACATGCTCCTACACACGCCCGCACACGCGGAGGTGCATTGCGTGCGTGTGTGCGTCTCCGCCCCCGCGAACGCGGAGCCGCGAAACAACACGCACACTTGCTTGTTTTCCGCGCTTATTTCGGCTGTCCTGCACTTCTCTCTTATGCCCACCGGGTTCCGCTCGCCGTCCTCTGTCTCTCGCTCTATTCCTGCTGTTGCCTTGTCCATTTTGTGGTGTTCTAGTAGGGCCTGCGCCCACTCCACTCGCGTCTCCGCCGCCGTCTTCCTCCCTCGTCCTGTTTCCCTCTCTCACGCGACGTGCACGTGTGTGTGTGTGTGTGTCTTTCTGCACCAATCACGTCGCTGTCTTGTCAAATCGCTTTGCGCGGGGGGGGGGGCACGCGAATAAGCACAGACCCGCGGCGTTCCTTGAACATGTCACCGCACGTTTGCTGCGACGGACTAGCAGCACAACCAACACCCCCATCGCCTCTTTCTCCCCCCGTCTGATACGTTTTCTTTTCTCCTCATCTCTTGTTTCGTGTTGGTTTGCCGCACGGTGCCGCAGCGTCACCGTCGCCGCCGCTGTTGCCTCCCCCTCACGTACCTCTCACCGCCTTCGACTCGCGGAGGTTCTGGCTGTGCGAACGGTGCGGGAGAACGCTAAAGTCACGGCTGGGCAACACGCGGGAGAGGGAGGCTGCGAAGGAGCACCGCCAACACACGTAGCAGTGGTGAAGCTGGGTCGAAGTGCCGCCCGCAAAGTGGGCGGCGCACCTCTTTCGTCCACACCCCTCCCCGGTTCACGCCTTTCCCGGAGCTTGCGCGATCACCCAACCTGCGCCACAACGCGCGTGCGGCTGTGGCGTTGTCGTGGTGCGTCGCAGCTTTCTCGTGCCACTCGACCAAAGGTCACCACGTTCCGCCTCTTCTTCTCCCCCTCTTTCGTCGAGGGTGGGGGGGGGCTCTCTCGCCGTCGCCTGGCGCTGCGTACTGGATGGCGGCATTGGTGTGCGTCGCCATGGCTGACTCGAGAGTCCCTTCCCCTATTTCGATCCTGGCACCCGATGGACGTGTGTGTGTGTGCATGCCTTCGGTTTTCTCGTTTGTCTGCTCCCCGTTTTTCGTCTTCTTCTTTTTTAATTGTCTCAGTGTGTGTCTGCTGGTGGGTGCGTCCCTGTCTCTCCGTGGGTTTATTTGTGTGGTGCTTGCACGCCTAGATGCGGTGGTGGGACAGCGCGGGAGGGGCACCTCTGCGCAGGGCGCCCCTCTACGCCTTCCCTCTTGCTCGTTTTCTTTTTCTTTCTCCTTCTGGGAGCGAGTCATCTTTGCTCCCTTTACGTCTCCCGTGTTCTCCGTTTTCTCTACGTCACTCGCCTTTTCTCTTCTCTCTTCCCCCCTCCCCTCCTCCTCCTCCCCCCCGCTGCTTCTGCCTACCTTGTTGTTCGTCTCATCGCGTGTGTGTGTGTGTGTGTGTGTGTCTGTGTGTGTGTGTGTCTCAGAGCCCCACGGCCTGTTTCTATTGCCGTGTCGCGCAGTGATCATCAGTTGCGCAAGACGCTCGTTCTTCTATGTTGACTTTTTTCCCTCTTTTTTTCTCCCTGAAAGCGCGCACGGGCACTTTCCCTTCTTCACGTGTGTTTCTTCTCGACATCATCAAGCGCCTCTCCGCACCTCGCTCTTGTCTCTTCTTTTTCATTTTTTTTTTTGGCGTGTGTGTGTGTTGTACTCGTGATGCCGGGGGCTGTTGTCTCCTCGGTATGCAAGGCCTTCGAGCCCCCCCCCCCTCCTCCGCCATCCTCCTCACCTCGATGGTGCCTCTTCGGGTGTATGTGTGTGTTTGTGTGTGCGTGGTGTCCTCCCCGTCTTATTCGCTGCGGTTCCTTTTTTGTTCTCCGCACGCTCGAACAGCGCACTCCCGCGTACTGATTCTCCTCGTGGTCCCGTGTTTGTGTCTTTCCGCTCTCTTCTTCTTGCCCACCTCTTGCGTTTCGCCGCGGGCGCCTTCGCGTTTCAGTGTCTGTACGTGTAAGTGTGGGTTCGAGCGTGTGTACGCGTGCTTGCATGCGCGTGCGTTGATCTCTATGTGCATGCGTAAGCACGTCGGTTGTGCTCGGCTGGTGCACCAGCGGTCACTCTCTCGACCCTTCATCCTGATTTTTTTTCCTTCTCCCTTCTCAATGTTGCTTCCCCTTTTCATTTTGTTTTTCTTTTCTTAGCCTGGTTTGCGCCTTTTATCTTGCCGAGTGTGTGTTATACGTGCATGCTTGCGTGTTTCGGGTCTGTTGGCGTGCGCGTGGGCACGCTGGAGCTGACTCCCCTGACGACGTCCTCGATCTCACGCCTGTCGCTTAGAAGGTGTGGTAGAAAATATGGAAGGGTGCGTGTGTGGGGGTCTGGTATGGAGGTCGTCGAGGGCTGGAACTCCTACAGTGCCTTGAAGGGTGCATAGTAGACGGTGGAAGAGTCCGCTTCGCCCTTCTCCTCCTCACTGCCACTCCACGTCGCCTCCGACTGCCCTGCTCCCTCCCATGACAGGCGTCTCTCTCCCGCTGTGTCGACGAGTATCACAAAGAGTGAGAGAGCACAGGAGAGAGAGAGAGACGTGCGCTTACCACGAAGCGCAGCGTGCGGGTGCAGCTGTGTGTATCAGTGAACCTCATGCAAATCCAGAACAACAAATCAAAACAAAAAAGAAGAAAAAAAAAAGAGGTGAATCGAGCCGAGATCGCTGAACGAGGTCTGACTCTGCCCCGAGTTCCAGGCCTGCTTCACGGCACCGTCTCCGGGGAAGCGACTGCACCTTTGTGCGTCAGTCGCGGCTAGGTGCTTGTACGGGGTGTTGCCCAAGTGTCTCACCGACGCCGTCACCTAACCGCGCGCGCTCCTTCTCTTTGCGGGGACGGGAAGCAAAGGATGCAGCTGCTTAGCGAAGGAGCCGCTCTCACGAGGGGGTTCGCGAGGCAGGCCGACGCCGTGCGAGCACTTCTCGCCCTCTCTGTGATCCCTGTGCGCGCCTCCGCACTGCGCACCGTCCCGCAGCTCCGCTGCTGGCTCGATGCTACCGACACACCAAGTTTCAAGTCCAGCTCCCCCAACTCGCCTGTTCGCTCTCCTCCCCTTCTCTTCGGTGCGCACCTGCCCCCCCCCCCCCTCCGTCTCCCTCATCCATTCAAGAAGGGCGTCGACACACCCGTGCGACCCACGCCATCAACGCTGCCCCTATTTTTTCGTGCTCTCTTTTCTGTGTCACGTTGCCACACCGCAGCAGCGGCCCGCCACCCGCTCTGGCCCAGCGTCGCGCGCGCGTCTTCGTGTCCTCCTTCTTTTCCTCCGTCCTGTACGAACTCCTGCAAGCGTGAGAACTCGTGCGTGCGTGGAGTCCCTCTCACTAGCACGTTGGCAAGCGCGACTCCGTGGACGGCAACACCTCACGCCTCGCGTGCGCTCGTAGACGAGGACCCAAAGCACGCACACACAAGCGCACGTGCACGCACCACTAGAGTCACGTGCTGCGATGCTGCTCGACGACGAGGCGTTGGCGCAGCAGTTTGCCACAATCACCCGCGTGGCAGAGCTGCTCGAGCAGGTTATCATCACCGCCGCCGCGCACACGGAGGCCGTCTTTGGCGCCAACGCAAGCGTCGCAGGCAGCAGCGCCGTCGCAGCGGCCGGCTTGCCGCGGCTCAAGTCGGTGAACAGCGCACGCGAGTCCAGTCCCTCCCCGGCGAGCTCAACGCCGCCCGCGCGGGCTGCGAGCACTCTGCGCGGCCGGGACGCGCGACAGACGGTGCTGCAGAAGCCGCTGCCGCTCTCGCGCGGCAACCCCGAGGAGACGGCACAGGCGCTGCGGCAGCTCGGCGGCATTCTCGGCGAGGCGGCGCGCGACTTGCACACCCGCATCGACGCGCGTCTCGTGGAGTTCTACACCCACCTGCACCGCAAGGCGGAGGACGTGCTGCCAACGGAGCTGGGCCTGCATGACCGCCCCAGCTCTAGCCGCACCCCGCCGCGTGAGCGCGCCGCGCTGCAGCCCCTGTCGAAGCCGACATCACGGCAGCAGTGTGCGCGGCAGCGCCTCGGCACGGGCTTCCCTGCCCGCGCGAGTGACGAGGCTGCGTCTGGCACGGCGAGCCTGCGCGCCGGCTTTGTGGATGCGGAGGACGGCGTGAGCAGCGGTCACAGCTTTGCGGGGATGCGGCGCTCCGTGACGGTGGTTGGTACCTCGGCGGATACGGCGGCGGAGCGGGTGCACAACGACGGGGGCCACGTGTCGATGCTGAACTCCTCGAGCTACCGCCCCAGCGCCCTCACGCTGTCAGCGGAGCCGGCGGGGCTGCCGCGCGGTCTTCGCTCACGCAACACCAGTTCTCTTGCCCTGCAAAACGCCCCCATGGCGCGCCGGCTGGAGGAGGAGCGCGCGGCCGCGTCGGAGCTGCAGTCCTTCTTGGCGTTGCTGCTCGAGTCAGCCGTGGACTTGTCCGGTGCGACCGCGGCAGCCGTCTACCTCAGCAGTGCCCCGGCCTCCGCCTACGGCGCCACGCTCACGAACGCATCCTTCCACGCCTTCGGGCCCCCGTCTGGTGGTGGCGCCGCGGCCAGCGGTGGCGGCAGCTCCTCTGCCGCGGGGCGGGCGCAGTTCCTGCACTGCGTTGCCCACTGCCACAACCCCTTCCCCTCCACCATCAGCTGCACCACGACGAACGTTCTGACGACTGTGGCGCTGACGGGGGTGGCGGCGAACGTGCAGTACAGCGAGTCCTCGCTGCTGCGCCTCGGCACGAGCGGCAACGCCGGCCCCGGCGTACTGACATCGACGCGGCCCTCGATGGTGCCGGGCGTCGCCGTCGTGTCGCGCGACCGGGATCACAAGACGAGTCCCGGGGCAGCGGGCCGGTCGCTCTTCGACATGTACAACGGTGTCATCGTCCCCCTGAAGGGGGTGGGGTGTCTCGTGCTGGCGAATAAAAGCAAGTCCGCCGCGAGCGACACCACCGTGCCGCGCTTCAGCGTCTTCGACGAGCACGTCGCCTGGAGCGCGGCGCTGCTCTCGGAGGCGGTGCTGCACCGCTACGATCGTCAGCTGCTGCTACGCGCGAGCTGGGCCCCGTCGTGCGTGAACGCGCTGAAGCCGTACGTGCAGGTCCAGTCCACCCTGCACCGTGCCCCCGCGGCACAGCCCCCGGCGCCGCGAGAGCGCAAGGGCGGGTTGCAGCGGCAGGGCTCGCGGCGCTACGCCGCAGCCGCGTCGAGCGGCATGGCAGGCGGCACGGTGGAGGGCTCGGGCGGGGCCGCCGCGACGGCGGCGATGCCGTCGGCCAGCGCGGTCGAGAACGCCGCCGTCTCGTCGCTCGTATTCGATCCACAGAACGACATCTTCTCCAAGACGATGACGATGGTCCGCACAGGCGACCCGGAGGTCGTCAAGGCGCTGCCCCAGGAGCTGCGCTCCTCCTCCTCGGTTGCCTCTTCGCGCCGTGTGACGGCAACGATGGTGGGCGCGCTGACGAACGCGGCCGCGGCCGCAACATCCAACGCGAACGCCACCAACAAACTGAACGATGAAGATGTGTTCCAGGCTGCGGCGCAGTACATCACCAATCTCGAGTCCCTGTGGCGCCGCACCATCACGGAGAGCAACACGATGTACGCGGTGGTGGACAACTATAATAAGACGATTCGCCGCCAAGGGGAGACGATCGCCTTGCTCGAGTCCAAGGTGCGCGAGTTGACGACGCACGTCGCGCAGCTGGAGCGGCGCAACAACAACTACCCGCGCGCGAACGCCGCCGCGTCGGCGTAGCGGGCCGTCAAAACCGGGCCGTGGGGAGCACCGCCGCGCGGCGTAATAAACAGAGAAGGGGTGGCGTGAAAAGGGAGGGCGCCCACGCCACGGCCGGCATGGAGAGCGGGGGGGGGTGCCACTGGCCCCTTCAATCCCGGCTTTGTTCCCCCCCTCTCCTCCCTTTTCGGCGCACCGGCAAGGTGTGCATGGAAGTGCATCACTGGTTTTTTTGTTTTCTTTCTCCTACGCACTCGTCTTCGCCTTCACGTTTGGACGTGCTTCGCGGAACGAGAGACGTGAAGGGAGGGGAAGAGAGAGAGCGGGGGACGCGCGCTTGCGCGTGTTGGCCGTCTCTCATCCCCGCGCTCGCTTCCCCCCCTCTTTCCCTCTCGCACTCCTTCTCTCAACCCCCTGCCCCCCTACCCCTCCACCGTCGCACGGCGGTGGCTGCAACCAAAGGAAAACTCTCGTCTTTGTTTCTTCTTGTGTTGTTTCATGTTCCTCCCCCCTCTCCCTTGCTGTTCTCCTCACCCCCACCCCAACGCTGGCGTGCGCAATGGTGCCCACTCTCTGTCTTTCTCTCTCTCCAGTCGGCACGCCATACAACCTGCTCGACCCCCCACTTTGTTTCCCCCGTTTGGCCGGTTTTGGCCTCTGCTTCTCCCTCTGGGCGTGTTGCTTCTCACGCAGTGCGTCGTTCACACGCCGGCCCCTCCCACCCTCGTCTCGTTCTTCTTGCCTTTCCCCTCTTTCTCTCTCTCTCTGACGCTCACTCCCCACACAAGCTCCCGCTGCGATGCCCGTTCCGGCTTCTGGCCTCGCCCCTCTTTTCCCCCTCGTCCTCCTCTTCCTCTCCGCCCTCCTCCCTCGCAGGCTTCCGCTTTGTCCTTTTTTTTTTTGTTTTTTTTTGTTTATTGAGATGCACCGCTGCGTAGCGCAGGATCGCGCTTCGACTCTTTGCCGTTTCGTTTTCTTCTTTTTTTTTTCTTCACTTAGAACGATGTACTTCTCTCTGTCCTGTTGCGACACGATGCCATATGCCGTCTCTCTCTCACACACACAGCCTCTCTCCGCACGTCCCTCGTGCCGACCCGCGCCCTGGCCCCTCCCTACTGCAGCGTCTCCTTCCACTATTTCATGCACACAAACACATTTCGCACCGCTGTGTGTGTGCGTGTGTGTGTGTGTGCAGTGCCACGCTGTCTTCTCCGTCCCTTCTGCGTTGCGTCTCCGTGCCCATTACCGACCTTCCCCAATCCCGGAACCGCAGTGGCATGATGGCGTACGGAGATGAAGAGCGGTGCAAAGCCAAGAGGGAAGGTGCCAATGCTGGTGGCTGCATCAATCATGAGCCGCTAACCGCGCATACGCTCAGCAACCAGTAGTGGGAGTCTCGCGCGTCGCCGTCTAGGCGCGTCGTGGAAGGTTGCTGAAGAAAAGAGAGAGAGCTACTCTTGAACCATGCAGACACACACATGAAAAAAAGGAAAAACAGGGAAACTCCAAACTCGAGTATCGCCCTTCACCGGCGTCTAGAAGCGTCGGCGTGGGCAGCATGAGCACATGGCGCGCGTCTTGGCTTTGTCTCTTCGCGGAAGTGCGTGAAGCCGGCCGTGCCTACCTCCCCCTCTAGCTCCCACACGCACAAGTGGAGACAGACAAGGCAAGCAATGCCGTGTTTGCCACGTTCAGCGTGCCGCGATTTTTCTCGCTCGCTCGACACGAGAATGGGTGACGCTTGTGGCACCAGCACGACGACCTGCCGGCACCTGCTCGGTCCACCTGCGCTTGCCGCAGCTTCTCACAGGTGTGCACAACCCTCCCTTTCCCGCACTCTCTCCTGCACGGACGTCCACTCCCTGACTTGACACACCTGGCTGTTCACACGGGACATCGTCTCCTTGATTTTGTTGGTTTTGTTTGTTCATGTCGGCCACACTTTCAACTAAAACCACAAACACATGAACACGAAATCACAATCGTAGAGGTTCTTAACACCCCACTCCCCCCACCACACCCCACACCCCTCCTCAAAGATGCCGTTCGTGAAGGTCGTGAAGAACAAGGCGTACTTCAAGCGCTTC
>JASAOO010003431.1:0-60468 GCA_030849075.1 Zelonia costaricensis | reverse complement strand
CAGAGAAAGAGAAAGAGCGGGGGGGGGGCGACTGCATTCAGATAGCTGGGTGGGTGCTGGGTGTTGACGTGAAGCGCTTCACGTCCACGGTAAAAACTGTTTCAGCTGCGCTGCCCGCGTGGAGGAGGCAAGAGTGCAACAGCTACTCATGAAACAACCGCGAGAGCGGCTGCCAGCGCGCTCCATTTCGCGCGCAAGGCGCGGTACCCTCCTCGGCTCAGGTGACATCCGGGCAGAAATCGAAGGGCGAGTGGAGCGCGCAACACTCCGCCCTCCTCCCTTTCATCTCTGCACGTCCACACAGCTTGGACCGAACATGTATAGAGTCGGCACAGTCGCCGAGGCAAACCTCCGTTGATTCCCTCCTCGTCTCGTGCCTTCACTGCAACCCTCCCTCCGAGTGAAGCTCAACGTCCCGCAGTTGCCGCTGTTCTTCGTTGTTGTTCTTTTTGGGGGGTGGTTGACTACTGACTCAACTTCCTCGTGCGCACGCACAGATGCGCAGATTCTTTCTTCTTGTTAGAGTAAAAAAAAAGGGAGTGTTTACACAACAACAACAGCAACCGCGACGACACTCACCACACATCAAGTCACAATGAACACCGATTTGGCCCGCACGCGTGCGCCACGCATGCCACGGAGTGGAAAATGGAACCAGCTTGTGAGCGGAAGGCCGGGCAGAAGCGCAGCTCCCCGCTCACCACGCCAGCACAGCCACGAGACGACGGTCAGCGCGACAGCCGAGCCAGGGCGGCAAGGAGAGAGGGGGTTTGCGATGGTGCGACAGCGTCACCAGAGCGGGACAAGCGCGAACAGGGGACGTACAAAAACAAAAAGAGAAAAAAAACGGGGGCCGGGGCGCAGGACGAGGAGACTGTCAATAGAAGCCCAAACAGATTCGCCCACACCCCCTCCCCCGCTCGTTTCGGCTTTTCCTTTTTTTTCGTTTCCTCCTCCTGTGCGTCGCCCCCGTCCCCCGCCCGTGCCTTGTCACATCAGCGCTCCCCAAATTCGCAGTGCACCTCCAACGCGGCTATCGTCGCAGCCCAACTCACTGATGCTTCACACCCTTCAGCGCGTGCTTCATCACGTTCAACGCGGTACCAGAAGAAGGGGGGAGGAGCGCTGGTGGCGCACCCAAGCGCGGAGAGAGGAGGAAGAAAGAGTCAGGAGGGTGCGCGAGAGGGGCGAAGCAGGGGGGGGGGGCTTACTTGCTGACCTTGCCGCGACGGAGCAGCGCGTCGACCTCGCTCTGCTTCACGCGGTACAGGACGTACGGGAAGAGGGCCGGGATGGCGCCGAGGAAGATGTACGCCGTCGACTCCTTGATGTAGCGGGCGTGCAGGCGGTCGTAGCGGTCGCGCGTAAGGACGGAGATGACGCCGCGGAAGCTCTCGTCGTCGACGGAGTCGCCGAGGTAGTAGGCCTCGCCCTCGCGGACGAGGTTGCTGAGCGCCTTGCGGGACGTCGCCGGGTTGCCCTGCTCCAGGTTGTACGTCACCTCGGCCACCGAGACGGGATAGTTACCCAGCGCGCGCGGCGTGACGGTGTAGCGCAGCGTCTCGGAGGCGCCGTACGGGAGGGAGGCGATGGACAGGCTCTTGAGAGTGCCGTCGCCCAGCAGGTCGGACACCTGCACGTCGAAGGCGGGGCTCTGGCCGTAGTTGGTCACCGTCACAACGATCTCGACAGAGGAGCCGAGCACGATGTCGTCGCTCGACGCCGTCTTGGACACGAAGAGCAGCGGCTGCGGGTTCATCTCCGCCTCCTGCGCGACCTGCGCCACGCACGTCGTCGCCACGAGGGCGACGAGGCAGAGCGAGAGCACCAGCTTGAAGACGTTCATTACAGGTACCCACGGGGGGAGAAACAGGGAGTGGAAGGGAGCTTAGGATGGACAACCACTGGGCAGCTGCTAGACAGCACGCACCGGCCACAATCGTGAGGAGAGAAGCTGAGGAAAGAGGGAGAGGGAGCGATATGAGGATGAGGAGTCGCAGGAAGCGAGCCGGGGCCACACACACACACACACTCGACTTGCGGGGTGTTCGGCACGGGTGGGGAGAGAGGGGCGAGTAGCGTTCAGACGACGTGGAGAGAGGAGGGTGCGGCAACACGTCCGAGTGGGAAAAGAGTGAGTGAGAAGAGGACTGACTGCAGCGCTTTGCAGCGAAAACACACACACAGACACACGTGCGACCGTCGCGATGAGGTCGCCGCAGCGAGTGCAGGGTGACCCTGGCGCCGTGCACCGTGACGCCGGGGAAGCGCGCGTGTCCACGTGGTGTGCATCACCGCCAGCCCAAGGGGTGGTGAGTTCGAAACGTGTACCCCAGCCAGACGAGCACGTCGTGGGAGGTTGTTCATGACTTTAGATTTCAACGTGTCTTCCTTGACCTTAGATTCTGTCTGCCTTCCCCGCATCGCACTTCTTTTTCTTAGGGGGTGGGGGGCATGCGACGGGAGCAGCTAGGGGAGCGGGCTGCAGCGCCTGGAAACCGAAGCCCGCCCCGAGGAGGGGGGGAGCGAGATAGAGGGAGAGAGAAGCGGGCGGCACAGCAGACAAAGCGAGGGCAAAACGAGGGGGGAAAGGGGGGAGCGGAGCGACCTCGGCGGGTGTCCGTGCGTGGGGGACGGGGGGTGCAGGGCCGCGGACGGTTGACACACACACACACACACAGACACACACACGAAAACTCTACTTCCCACCCCCACCCCTCGGAAGAGGGCTCGCGGTCGAGGTCGTCCGGCCACAGGGACAACCAAAAAAAGAAGTGGAAACGAAGAAGTCGGAACAGTTTACTCTGTGAGACGGGGTAAAGTGGGGGGAAGCAGAAAGCTGCTGCCCCGCCGTGCGGCGCTCGTCGCCGCCGGCGTTCATTCTAGCGGAGACGTCCCTCTCGGCCCTCGGCCACGGACGAAGGGCTGAGGATGGGACTGCGGCCGTGGGGAGTCGCAACACCCACGTCCGTGCGCGCTCTCGAAGCCAAACACAACTTGGAGTCGCGGCAACGGCGGCCACGAAAGAGTGGCGGGGGGAACGCGAAGTCGGGCGAGCGCCGTCCCACATTTCTCCCGCGCTCATGCCCCCGCGCCGCGATCCTCACCCTGTCCCCCACTGCGCGGCACGCCGGCTCAGAACTTCAGCGACTCGAGGTCCTCGATGGACATGTTAGACACCTCGACGTGGTGCTCGAGAAGGCGCTCGCAGACGCGCTTCGGCCCGTGGAGGTGGCAGAGGTGCCCAAAGGCGTCACGCGCCGACGCCGTAATTTTGCCGATGTCGACGAGGTGGCCGACGCAGCGGTCGACATAGGGCCAGTTGCCGACCCCCACTGCGTAGGTCAGCAGCGGGGCCACCACGTCGGCGTCGCCCAGCACGCGGGCCTGCTCAAGGTGCTCAGAGAGAGTCTGCAGGCTGCACCCGTTTTCAAGGATGAAAGGCAAGACGAGGTGGTACGGCACCGCGGATTTGGGGCAGGCCGAAACCAGCGCGAGTACCTGCTCCCATGAGAAGGGCTTCATCAGCGGCCACAGTGCGATGAGGTCAGCAGTCGTGACCCGCACGTTGTTGAGCAGCTCCACCGCGACGTCGGCGCGCTTCTCCATCAGCGCAATCTGCACCAGGTTTCGCCGCGTGACAGTTGCGAAAGGTGTGCTGTCCACCAACCGATCGTGCCACGCCTCGCCGGCGGACTTGAGCAGCACCGCGCACGCCTCTGCGACGGCGGTCTGCGGAGTGCGACTATGCACGGGCACGGCAGTGAGGGCGGCGCTGATGACTTTGCCATCGCCGCGGTTGACGGCGTTCCAGAAGACGGCCCACTCCACTTCTTCGAACCGGCGGCGCTGCGAAATCGCGGTGAGGCGCACGCGGTCGTTGACGCGCGCCTTCACGTCCTCGACACCGACGCCCGTGTAGTGCATGATCGATTGAAGGAGATCGAAAGTGTCAGCCGGCGGGGTGTGGTACGGGTGACGCTGGTAGACCTGCAGCGCACGCTGCCAGTTGCCCGCCTCCAGCGCCGCGTGAAAGGCCTGCGGCAGCGGCACCGCCTTCCACAGCTTCTCAGGCGGCCTCTTGGGCATCTGCTTGACACCGGAGTGACTAGTAAAAAAAAAAGAAGAATGGAGAGGCAGTCGCACGCAGTCGCGCCTACGTGTGTGTCCGCGGGCGTGTGTGCGTGGGTGAGTGTGTGCTTCTGGCCAACCGGCAGAGAGAAGAAACACGAGAAGCGTCAAAGGTCAGGTGCGGGTGCGTGAGCGGTGCTGTGAAGAGAGGGCGTGGGCTCTGTTAGGGAGGTGGTGAAGAGAGGCAGAGAGAGACACACACGGCCGTAGCCCACGCGGCCTTCAAAGCCCCACAAGAGGAAGACAACTGAGAAGAGGTGATGGAGCTGAGCAGGCCGGCGCAGCTTCTGGTGGTGCACCGGTATGAACACGTACGGGGCGAGGCGATGTCGTGGTCCGAGTGTGAGAACGCAAGGGCGGAGAAGTGGAGTGCAGGGGAGGGGGGCAGGTGAAGAGGAACGGCGTCGCTGGAGCAGCAACGAGACATGCAGGCTGTCCAAGGAGGCCGTGAGGCAGGGAGTGTGCTGTCACCACGCACGTCCGGCATTGCTGTCTTGGGGGCGGGGTAAACATGGCCCTCTTACCACAACACCGCCCCGCATCGCCCAAGGCGAACGGCAAAGCCCGACAAGGGAACATGAGCCAATCCTGCGCGCTGCGGACGTAAACATGACACGCAAACAGCGGCACGGGAGGCTTTGGCAATATCTGGCACCACACACGCCCCACTCGCGCGGTTGCAATCGCACATTGCACGCGAGCGAAGAACTCTCAACAATTCACTTTGAACGGGATTCCTGGTCAGCTCGCGTGGGAGTGAACAGCACGTCAGGAGAGGTGCGCAACGCCATACATTACATGTGGCAACGGCAGTGCTACAAGTCGAAGCAAACAGCACTACCCCGGTAGAAGCCGGACGGGGAACAGAGACAGCGAGAAAGAACGAAGAAGGAGTCGGAGCCCATCCGTCCCGATCTCAACAGAGCCGCTCAACCCACCCCTTCCCTCAAGACAACTCATCCGCCTCCAGCACAGCGGGTGCAAATACAAAAAAAAAGGACAACAGTCCCTGCACACACAAGCGCAGCGAGACGACGGCAAAGGTGAACACTACACCGAAGCGAGCACCCTACACGCGCACACCGGAAACAGACACAAAAAAAAAACAGAAAAGACAGTGGGCCGCAACGCTCGACGCGGGGGGGCCGGGGGGCGGGGGGCGGTGGGCAGAAGGAGACGGGGAAGATGCACGAAGAAAGAGCGGAGAGAGAGAGGGGGCGGATTGGAGACAACGCCGGCGCCCATATGTACATGTAGGTAGAGATCCCACCTCTTGACCCTTCCCCCCCCCCCGCGGACTCAGCGATCAGGGCTTCGCTGCCCTGTCCGGTGTAGCGCCCGTTGCGAGTGAGACACTGCGTGGGCGACGCACGCATCGGTCTGGCGGTCGAAGACAACAAAGGGTAAAATCGTAGAAGATTGACGCGGCGGGAGAGAAGGAGCGGACGGGGCGTGATGGAGACAGCGGTGTGGACGCTGTAGAGCAGACAACCACGCAGCCAACAGTGGCTTCACAGGCAACACACACACACACACACACACACACATGTATGAACAGACGGAGAAACGTAGAGGAGAAGTCGGCCCGCAACAACACAGGCCGTGGTCTAAATCAACACACGCACACGCAGCCACCGGGGCGAGAGGAGGGGAGTTCTTCAGAAGCTCGAGCGGCAGAGGGGCAGCGAGCGCTTCCCCATTTCGCCGATCCAGCCTTGGTCTACTGGGCCGAGGGTGCGGCGGTGTGGGTCTTCAGCAGAGGCAGGAACTGCAGCTTCTCCTCGTCGCGCATGACACGCACGGGGGCGTAGGTGCCGAGCTTGGGCAGGTGCTCGGCCAGCAGTTGCGCACGGGCGCGTCGGATGTACTCCTGAATCTGCTCCTCGCGCTTGCGGTCCTGCTCCTCGACCTGGCGCTCCAGTGCCTTCTCCTGCTCTTTGAGGCGCTGGCGCTCCTCCATGCGCTTGTGCGCCTCGGCGATGTGCTGCTGCTTGAGCTGCGCCTGCTTCTGCCGATTGTACTGCTGCAGCTTCGCCTCCGCCGCGAGCTGCTCCATCGCCTCCTGGCGGAAGCGCATCTCCTCGGCGGCTTGCGCCTCCTTCGCGAGGCGGCGCTGCTCGATGAGCTGCTGGTTCTCGCGCGCCACGGCGGCGGCCATGCGGTCGCGACTCGCCTGTTCGGCAGCCAGCAGCATCTGCTCCTTCGTCAGCCGCTCCTCCTCGTAGTACTCCTGCAGCAGCATCTCGAGCTCCCGCTTCTTGCGCTCCTCCTCGGCGATGCGGCGGCCCTGCTCCTCGAGAATGCGAGCCTTGACGGCGTCCCGCTCCCGCGCCATCTTGTCGTCCATCTCGCGCCGCCGCGCCTGCTCGTCGAGGTAGGCCCGGATGGCCGCCTCCTCCTTCGCCTCCCGGTCCTGCTCCGCCTTCTTCATGGCGGCGCGCAGCCGGCAGAACTCGTCCTGCTCCTCCATAATGCGGCGCTGTCGGTCGCGGCGGGCAAGCGTCTCGAGGAAGTCTTGCTCCTGCACACGGGCCACCACCGCGTCCACGGCAATCCGCTCCTGCTCGCGCAGCTTCGCCTCGGCGAAGGCGGCCTCGCGGTGCTGCCGGATGATCTCGAGCTGTGCGGCCTGGTGCCGGCGGAAGCGCTCCATCTCCTCCTGATGCTTCTTCTCCTCCTCCACCTTGGCCAGGCGGTCCTGCTCAGCGAGGTAGTCCATGTATTTGCGCTGCTCCTCCACCTCCTGTGCCTTGGCCGCGCTACGGTCCGTCACCTGCTCCGCGCGGCTCTTGCGCAGGTAGGCGTCCTTGAGGTGACCCTCCAGCGACCGCACCTCGGGGTACTCGCGCACGAGCTGCAGCATCTTGGCGTCGCGCGTCTCGAGGCGCTGCTGCTCGGCCAGCTCGGCGGCTAGGGCTTCGTCCGCGGCAGCGGCCTTCATCTGACTAGTGCGCATCGCCGCGAAGTTGGCCTCCTCCTGCTGCCGCGCCAACTCCGCCTGCACCGCCTTGTAGCGGTTGGCGCGGCGCAGCCGCTCCGCCCGTGCCTCGCTCGACCGCATGTTGGCGGGCAGTGACTAGCGCGATGGTCCGCGGGGGGGGGGGGGTACGGAGCAAGCAATAAGGACGGCGACTTGGGTGGGCAACTGAGAACGGGTAAGAGCTGCTGTGCACGCGAGAAGATGTGTGTATGTACGCTTGCACCGCAAAGGCGCACAGTGTCGCCAAGTGTGGCACGAGAACATGAGAAGAAACAAAAGGGGCGGCATGGGAGGGGGGGGAGGGTCAGTACGTGGAGAAGGCAAGGAGATGGGGAGGTACACGGCATGACTCCACCAGGGTCCCGTTTAGGTGATAGTGCCGCATCATCAAAGGTGCCCCTGGCGTGTGTCACGTGCTTTCGCGGCACGGGTGAGACGACGGCGGCACAGCGGCACCGCCCCCCACCCCGAAACTCCGGAGGAAGGGAGAAAAAGAAAGTGGGGCGGCGCACAGCCTGACATTGCGGCGGTGAAGGACGTTGCTACAGCCCTCTGACAGCATCGACGTGCGATGAGCACGCGCCAGGTTGCAGGTGCCGCACGGCAGCAGAAATGATACTCAGCCTTCTTCTTGGGTGTGTAGCTTCCATTCTTATAGTTTCGGCGCCCCCCCCCCCCGTGGTGACTGCACCCATCTCTTGTTGAATCCCTTATCCAACTACGGGGAAAGCAGATGCCATGGAGTACGAGGCGAGGTTTCGGTTCGACAGGCGACACCTCAGATGCGGGAGGTGAAGGCGGAGGACGGCGCACATGAAGTAAGGAGGGGAAGGGGGACACAACAAACATAAAAACCACGCAAATCAAAGCATGAGAAGTCAAAGTGAAGGCAACAGGTGAAAAGGAGGGGGAAGTCCAACAACTAAGACACACAGGGATAAGAGGGGAGGCGGGGCCCACGCCGACACGCCGCTCTACTAGAGGCGTCAGCACGAGTGTCTTTCACAAACCTCGTCTCGCGCGTGGTGCGCAGCACCCAGCGCGGTAGCCGTTTGCCCTACACCGTTACCACCACAACCGCCGTCATCACCATCCTAGCATCCCGCTTCTGCCACCTAACTCTTCTCTTGCGGGTGCGTGCTCTCGCTTGTGCTCGTATGTGAATGAGTGTGTGTGTGTGTGTATGCCACAGTGCAAGCCCGCTTCATGTCGCACAGGCGCTGCACCAACGCCAACTACACAGTCAAAGAAAAGAAACACACGTGAGATGGCAGGAGAAAGCGCTGATCAGCCAGCGCGCAGCCAGCCCAGACAAACGGAACAAGCACCGGAGCGAGGTGGGGAGAGGGACACGCGGCGAGCAGCACTCGCGCCGAGACAGGAAGAGGAGCCACAGCGCTGATTTACAAGGTAGCAGTCCGATGAGGAGCGACTACGCGCGCTGCTGCAGAGGAAAGACACACAAAAGACCTACACGCGCGCAAAAAAACCACGCACTCACACACACACACACAGAAAATAAATAAAAAAGACAGGTGTACGAACGAAGTCACTGGTCGTTACGTGGACCATTGGCTTCTCCCTTCCGCCACTTCCAGGTTCGCTAACAAGCTTCGTTTGCCTGTTTCTTTTTTTCTCTTCACTTAGAGGTTACGACGGCGAGGGGGGAAAGGGGGCGAGAGGAGAAGGGGGGGAAAGGGTTGAGTGTCGTCGGGCTCTACACCCGCGCCGTGGGCGTCAACAAGACGGCACTTCTTCGGCCGCTATCACAACCCCCTCTGCCGCGGTGCGCTTCCTTAGTAAGGCGGCGTGTGGTGCTCGCGAATGATGTCGCTCTCCGGCGGCGGCGCCTTAACGCCGATGCGCTGGTAGTTTCCATCGAACTCGTCGAGGAGCAGGCGCCGTGGTGGACGCTTCTCATCCGCCGCTGTCATGAACTCAGCCCCGACCTCGTGGCCGTACATCGACACGGCTGGACTGTTCTTGGAGTAGAGAACAATCATAGGCAAGTTGCGGCACGTCTGGTAGTGGCAGTGCAGCGCCGCCACCGCGGCGTCGGCGTCATCGACGCTGCCGTACGTCACCTCGGCGTACCGGTGCGGGCCCTCGCCGAACAGCTCCACGTGTTCCACCGTGCCGTAGGCGGAGAAGAGCCGCTCTAGGTACTGCTCGTTTGCTATGGACGAGATGTTTGACACGAATAGAACCGCCTTGGCCTCCATCGCGTCGTTCGTGTGGCTAAAAAGTGGTCTGAGGCGAGCTACGTGAAACCAGCGACGTTGTGATTTGAAAAAAAAGAAGACGCACGCTTCCTCCAAATTGTGAATGTGAAGTGGAGTGAGGGAGGGGGGGGGGTATGTGTGACTGCAAGCGGGTCTGCCGTGTCAGCAACGGGGCGAGGCGCAGCGTGCGCGGACTGATTGCAAACGATGGCACGCGACGCTTTCTTTTTTGTGTGTGTATATCTTCTTCTCGAAAACAGCGGAGGTGTGCGGACTGGCTCGAGGGGACTGCAGTCGGTGCAGCGCGTCGGACGAGATGGGTGATTGTGAGAGTCGTCGAAAGCCAGCAAGCAAGTGAAGCCGGGAGGACCAGGACAGAGCGGAGCAGAAGCCGTAGGTGCTGAAGTGGAAGCAGTTAACAACGAGGCGACCGCAGAACGTCACCGAGCACTACGCCCGCAGCTGCGCCCGCGCGGCTCTCACACGCGTCTTTACACTTCCTTTTCTTTTCGGATGCCAGCGTGCAGAAAAACGGTGGCGCAAAGAGTGGGAGCTGCGCACGCTACTCTGCGGTCCTCCACTCGCGCTGGCCCTCCTTTGCCAGGAGAGCGGCGAGTCGACCTCGGCCAAAGCGCGCTGACGGACGAACAGAAGGGTCCCTTGTCGCGACTCACCATCGCGCCCCGGCACGCGTGTGTCGCTGGCAGCGCTGATCGGAAAGGCAAAAAAAAAAAAGGCGCCCATGGCTCTCCTGTCCTCCGTGCAGTGGTGCACCCCCTCGTACATCTCCAGTCTGTCCCCGTTGCTTTACACGGCGCAGCGCTTTCGTTTTTTTCTCTTCGTTGTTTCGACAGAGTGTGGGCGCTTTACGCCGCTGCTTAACGGGGCAGGCGTCGTCGCAACTGTGGCACGGCATCCTGCTCTCTGGCTCGGCCGCCCAATCATTAAAGATACGCTGTCATTCACCGCGCGCGGCGCGCACACGCGCGGGAAAAAAAAGTACCACAAACGCACACCCCAACGTGCCGCCTCTTCTCCGTGTGGGCTTCCAACTCTCCCCCACCTCTGGCTCTTTCCGGTCAAACAAACACACACACACACACACACACACACAAGCAACACAATGCTCCAAGAGCTCGCGCCGGCGTGGTCACCCGCGCGGTGGCGTCGCTCTCGGCCTCGTGTCAGGTATCACTGGCCAGACGGCTTGCGATTCAGCTTCATGTGAGCGCTCAGCAGGTGGCCCGCGGCGAGGCCGGAGAGGAGGGACAGCTCGCCGCACATGACGGCGCCGGCGACGACGCGGGCGATCTGGCGTGAGTTGGCACCCGGGTCCTCCTTGTTCGCACCCGCGCAGCCCATCAACTCGAGAAGGGCGCGTTGCGACGTCAGGCCCGTGCCGCCACCGACGGCGCCGACTTCGATGCTGGGCATCATGACGCTGATCATGAGGTCCTCGCCAACCTTGTCCACTGTCGTCATGCACGTCGACGACTCGACCACCTGAGCGGGGTCCTGGCCGGTGGCGATGAAGACGGCCGCGACGACGTTGGCGGCGTGCGCGTTGCAGCCGCCGATCGAGCCGGCCAGCGCGGAGCCGCGCAGGTTCTTGGCCGTGTTCGTCGCAACGACGTCGTCGACCGTGCACTTCAGCGTCTCCTCAACGACGCTGCGCTTGATGATGGCCTCGGCGAGGATGGACTTGCCGCGCCCATCGACCCAGTTCACCGCCGACGGCTTCTTGTCCGTGCAGAAGTTGCCCGAGAGGGCCAGCACGCGGATGGCGGGGATGTGCTCCTGCAGCACGCGCAGCGCCTTGTCACAGCCTTTGGTGATCATGTTCATGCCCATCGCGTCACCCGTGAAGGCGTTGAAGCGGAGGTGAACCTGATGCCCAGCAACCGCCGTCTTGATGCTGAGCAGCTTGCCAAAGCGCGTGGTCGAATCGAAGGCCTCTTTCAGCACGTCGAACTTCTCCTCGCAAAACTTGACCACCGCTATGACCTCGTCGAACGTGTTCACCTCCACGACAGGCGCACGCGTCATGCCCTCCTTCAGCACCGCAGTCCGGCAGCCGCCACTGAGGTTGATGGCGCGGGCGCCGCGGTGCGTGCTCGCCACGAGCGCGCCCTCGGTCGTCGCCATCGGCAGCCCCACCTCCTTCCCATCGAGCATCAGCGGGCCCGCCAGCCCGACCGGGATCGGCACGTAGCCCAGGATGTTCTCGCAGCTCTGGCCGACCACGCGGCTCCAGTCGTACCCTTTGTAGGGCACCGCCTCCAGCGGGTGGACCTCCGCCGTCGACGGGCACATCTTGGTCTTGACGATTTCGCGGCGAATTGCGATGGCGCGGTCGTAGTCTGGGGCGAGGGCCTGCTCAAGGCCGTAGAAGGCAATCTTCTTGTCCTGCACCTGTTTGATGATCTCCGCGTCCGACATGGCGGCCCACTTGCCGCCCTTGACAACCGAGCACGCAAACATCAGCGAGCGACGCATAGCGGTCTTCGTGTTCAAGAATGGCAGCAGGTGGCAGGTCAGCGGAGTGTTGACGCCCTGGGGAAACACACAGCAGGCGAACAGAGCCGGAAACGGCTTCAACCAACGAGAGAAAAAAGGGAGTAAGAAATACGTTACTCAATGACAAGAAAACACTCACGCGCACACGCAGTGACGTGAGAGGAACGCCGAGAACGGGCAGCAATAGCCTCGGTGCACCGTGAATTAGTTCACTGGTTGCTTCCTGTATCTTTTTTTTTCTTCGCCTTCTTCAACTTGCCGTCGCTGTTCTCGTCTGGGGCGCGGGGTCTGGTTGAGCCTCTTTCCTCTTGCTGTGCACTCACCTGCGGGTGTGGCGGCGTCAAGCAAGGAGGGAAAACAACAGTGAAAAAAGGGGGGAAAGAAGAGGAGAAACGGTGGGTGCCAGGTAGGAAGGTGTGGCGTGCTTTCTGCAGTGCTTAAGGTTTCCGGTGTCTCGTTTAAAACTCGTTTGTTTGTTTTTCGCACGTGTGACCAAGACTGTGTTTGTGTGTGGTGTGTCGGCAACGCGCGAGGGTGGACACGAGAGGCAGGAAGACCGGCGGCACTCGAGATAGCAAACGAGGGGAAGAGGAGGGTTTGTAGAAACAAGGGAGAGAGAAAGAGGGAGGAATGAAGCGGGTGGGGGGAGAGGGGCGGGCTACAAAGCGCAAACAGAGAAGTCACCACAGGGTCGACAGAAAAAAAAAAAAACACGTAGGCGGCGTGAAGAAGAAGAAAGATGCGAGGGGGGTAATATATCGGTTTGGTAACACACGACAACGGGGAAAAACGCAAAACAGGAGAAGAAGAACAAAAACGAAAGGAGTTGTGGCCGGCGGAGGAGGACGGGAGGGGAGAGTGTTCGTCCACGGCAGACAGAGGAGGCGGCGCGCTTTTACGGGATCGAGACGCGCTGAAAGGGGGAGGGGAGCGGGCAGGCTCGAACGTGAAAAAAGGAGATGCAGGAAAACGCTGAAAGGCGCGATGGGGCGCGAGGGCGGAGGGCGAGGGAAAAGTGCCAGGACGGTGCAGCGCAGAAAGCAGTGGATCGGCGAGGCGGTCAACGGAGGGGAAGAAGGAAAGAAGGAAGAGGGGGGTCACGTACACGCTCAGACAAGCACACAAACACCAACAAAGGAGCACTCAGCGCCGACTTCTGTAGAGTGCGCCACTGTAGAAGTGAGGGAAGCAGGCGAGGTGCAAATACGCTGGCCAGGGATGCGTCGCCTAGTGGAGTGCGTTTGCTTTCCCCTGTTACGCGTTGGTCGGTTGCGCTTCTTTTTTGCTGCGACGAGGGTGACGGAGAAGGGGGGTGGGGGATTGCGTGGTGTCTTGCCGTACGTTGGGCTGAGGGCGAGGTCCGACTGCGTTTCACAGGCGCTTGGCAAAAAGCAGCGTGGCTGAGTCAGGTGTTTCTAGCTGCCGCGAAACGTGTGGTGGAAGCGAGAAAGCGATGTAATGATGCGAAGAATTCCATTCTGAGTTTATTTGATTGTCGTTGTGGTTTTTTTTGGGGGGGGTTGCGTGGCGGAGCGGGGCAGTTGCGGTGTGGCCAGGTGGTGGAGTGGCGAAGGGGAAAGGGGGGGGGAAATCTCAAGTGGTGCTCCAGTGGTGGAGTGGTGAAGAGCGCGCGCCACTCGTCGCAGTGGCGAACCTGATGCGCCGCACCTGTGCGAACGCGCAGCGGGGAAGAGACGCCCCATTCGGCGCGAGGACCGCGAGGCTCAGCTGCTGCCCGCATGCACACCCACAGGCGGGTGAAGAGCAAAGACAATAGAAACTCCTTGCAGCGCACAAAAAGGGGTGCGCAGCGCCGCGACAGCGACCACAGGGGGGGGGTGCGGGGGGAGGGGGGGGGGGGAAGCCATTGAATCTGCACCCCGCCGCCCCTGCGGAGGTGTGAGGCAGGATGACGGAGCTCACCGCGCTGCTCCGGATAGCTGCCGGCACAGCCGCTGTCCCAGCCTTGACACTTGCAACACCGCTTCCTCTTCTCGACATTGGCTTTTCATTGCTTCCACTTGTTTTTTTTTTTTTAAGAGAAGATCAAAGTAGCAAAATCAGTCTGGGTAAGAACGTCATACGTGAGTCAACCATCTCTGCTGCCACGTCGCTCACTTCTTGCCGGCCGGGCGGAACGGCACCTTCTTGGTGTAGCGCGTCTTGCGGTTCACCACGGGGCGGGCACGCACGGTGCGGCTGTGGATGGCGCACGCAATGCAGAAGCGCTGCTTCATGTACAGCTTCGGCATCGGGAAGTTTGCGCCGTAGACCGGCGAGGCCTCCGCGACATCGCGAGCAGAAGCGGCGTCCAGCATGCGGCGCACCACGAAGCGGCCGACAGCCTTGTCCTTCGGCGTCAGGCGGCCGCAGTTGAAGCAGTGGATCGGCTTGACGCGGCCGCGGCTGTGCGGCGGCTTCGAGCGGCCATGGTTGCGGCGCTTGGTCGTCATGATGATGCCAGTCACACACGGTTCTCTGGAATGCGTCAAGCCGAAATCGGAAAGGGGAAAGGAGGCAGGAAGTGGACCCAGACGTGCACGCGTGGTCGTAGGTGTGAAGTGTGCAAAGAGGACAGTGCAGCGTGACAGCGCGACGCCGTCAAGATGGACGAAATAGAGAGCGCCAGTGGCGTGAGAGGGAGGGGGGCGGAGAAAGAGTGAACCAACATGTAAGGTGAACTAGCGCGACGCTGTGCCAATAGATGGCGCTCCTCATGCGTGCAAAGAGGAAACCCCACCATACCGCCTGTTGTCGTTGAATTCCGACCGCAGCAGCACATTGACAGCTGAGACGGAAGCTGTGCGGAGCGCGTGGCGTCTCTCGAGGACGAAGACTCGCACTCTTTTTTGTGTGTTTGCGTTTGCGTCTCTCATCTCCGCTACACCCATCGAGCACACCTCAGCAGGTACACTTTTTCTCTGCTTCTCCCCGCAGTGGAAAGACGAGTGGGGCGGACAGCCCCACCGCGAAAGCGCAGCTACGCACCTTCAGCAACAAAGAAAAAAGAGGAGGGTGGGCTCGGCGCGCGGTGCCTTCAAGACCTGTCATCCTCGGCGCGATAAGGTCTCATCTCTCTCCCACACGCCCACAGCCCAAGGGCTGAAACCGTTCTGGATATAAACTCACGCACACAGCGGGCAGGAAGTGCGCGCGCTTGCGCGCACCAGTGGCGAGACATCGCCACGGCGCTACAGCGGAGGCGGACGCGGCGGCGACGGCGCCGAACTGGCGCCCTCCCCAAGGTAGCGTATCTTTGTCGAGGGAAACTGGACCCTTTGTCGTGGAGCCGCCGCTTGCCGCGCTGCGTCTTGTGGATCGTCGTGCTGCGACGGTGTTGGCGCCGCAGGGGCCGGGGCAGCCAAAGCCCCAGCGGCGGTAGGCGCTGACGCCGGCTGCGAAGCGGCGGCGTCGCTCGGTGGCGACGAAGGCGGTGGAGGTGCGGCAGTTGCAGTGAGAGGTGTCGCCTGCATGACGAGCGGTGCGCGCCGCTGTGGTGGCGCCCCCAGAAACACCTTTGTCCCGATCGTCTCCGCGGAGAGCAGCGGGCCCTTGCTCGACGGCGCGTACGGGAAGGCTGGTCGCAGCGGCGGCATGCGGGTTGGTTGGTTGTACACGCTGGCCCGCACCCACGTCGCCACGGCGGCCCGCTCGTCGCGTGCCAGCTGTGCCTCCTTGGCGGCCTCGAGCTGCTGGAAGCTGAAGGGGTCGAACTCGGCCCCCGACTCGGCCGCCCGCATCATCGCGGCCAGGCACGGTTGGCTGATCGGCGCCGCACCGCAGGAGCGAATGAAGCGGCTCAGGCGCTGGTACACCTCCCCGACCTTTGCGGCGTGCTCGGCCCGCGTCGCCTCCAGCTCGGTGGCGACCGCGTTGTTGTCGCGCATGACACGCGTTAGCGACGCCTGCAGGGCATCCACCTGCGCCGTCAGGTGCCGCTCGTCTGCCTCGTTGGCCGCGCGGTTCGCCTGCAGCCGGACCTGCAGCGCCGCCGCCTCGGCCTTGCACCGCTGCGCGTTGACCGCCATGTCGTGCGCAATGACGTCGCCCTCGTTGGCCGCATCTGCCAGGCCCTCCTCGACGCCCTGCGCCATGCCTTGCTCGTACGCCTCTGCCGCAACCCGCTCCTTGGCCTCTACGTACTGGCGGTCGCGCGCGGTAAGCTCGTCGACAAGGTCCTCCTTGAGCTGGCGCAGCTCAATGGCAGCCTGCTCACGCTCCTGCTGAATGAGCTGGCTGTAGTGCGCCGCGTCCGCGTCCATCTTCGCCTTGATCTGCTGAGTCAGCGACTCCTTCAGTTCGGCGTCGTCCTGTAGGCGACGCAGCTCCTCCTGCAGGGCCAGCAGCTTTGACTCCAGCAGCTTTCGCCGCGCCGACTCCTCGGCGTAGTTCTCCTGCAGCGTGTGCAGCTTCTCCTGGTTGATCTGATGGTCGCCAAGCGACACGTTGAGGCGCACCTTCTCCTCCTTTAGACGCACCTCGTTCGCGCGCAGCATGTTCTTGAGCGCCTGCAGGTGCCGACCAGAGTCGCCCACCTCGCCGTCGAGACGGACAATCTTCGCCTGTGTGTCGGCGAGCTGCCGATCAAGCTCGACGCGCTCACCGGCGCTGTCGTCCAGCGCGGCCTGCGACTCCTCCGCAAGCGTTTTTGTGGTCTGCAGGAATTTGGCAAGCCGTCCTTCCAACTCCCTGTTGCGCGCCTCCGCCTCACCAATCATGGCCCGCTTCTCCTCGACACTGGCCTTCTTTGTCTCACTAGCGGCGAGGAGGTGCTCAATGGAGTACTCGATCTGAGCACTCGTCAGGCTGCGCGCCCCGGTCAGCCGCTCGTGCCGCTTCAGGTCAGCGCACACGGTGTCGAGCTCCCGGCGCGTGTCGCGCAGCTGCTCCGTGAGTGTGAAGACCTGGTCGCGCAGCCGGTCCACCAGCAAAAACTGTTCCTTGCTGAAGCCGCTGGCGGCCGCAGCAGCAGCCGGCGACGCCGCAGCGGGTCCACCGGCAATGGCAAGCGGCGGGGCGGCGGCAGCGTCGTGCGTCACAGCACCGCCGCCGTCTGCTATGAGCAGCGCACCATGGTCCCTGCCACCGCGGTGACCGGCTGACTTCGACGACGACTGTTGCTGATCTTTGCGCCGCGAGACCTCGACGTAGAAGCACATGCTGACGTTCGGCCCGCGGCCGCGCTTCGCCTTAGCTGGCACAACGATGACGCGCTGTCCACCCTCGCGCATGCCCACCACCATTCCCTCGAATCCGCGCATTGCTGCAGTCACCCCCTGGTGGCTGGCGGGTGCGGCAAACTTCACGGCGTCCTCGCACTCCTTCTCCAGCAAACTGCCCAGACGCGGCAGGCTCTCCTTCGAGTCGCTTCCCTGCACCACCCACGCGCGATAGAACGCCTTCACAAGGTCGCCAACAAAGACCTGCTTGTTCTCCCTTCCCGCGAACAGGTCGCAGGCGACAATGCTGTCCGTCGGCTCCCCTGCGACGCCGTACATGGCCACAGTCACCTGTGCGCAGAATTCGATCGCCCCGTCATCGGAGCTGAACTGCAGCGACCAGTAATGGCTCTTCTCGTCGCGAAAAGTGATGTACGCACCGTCGCGGGCGATATGTGCGCCAGCATCGTTGCTCGGCAGCACGTTGGCAATGCAAATGAACTTGTTGTCGCGGTAGCAGCCCAGCTTGAACGTCGTGTCGACCGCCTTGCCCCCCATCAGCGCACAATGCACCGCGCCGTACTCATCGTACGTCCCTGCCGCCTCGGAGAAGGAGAACAACACCGCGTCGACCACGCACGTGTAGTCAGACGCGGCCATTGCTGAATCGCAAGAAAATGACAGCAACGGGTGCGTGCACCGGAGGCTCTGTGTGTTTGTGGAGATAGGAGAGGGCGGAAAAGAAGGTGGTCGTGCGAAAAAAGTTGTTGATGCAGAGGAGCGAGGTCACCTTCGTGAGGGGGAAAACGGATAGACGCTGCGCTCCCCCACACCCCTGGAAGCTCGTGGAGTTACGTACGTGCATCCCAGCTTGGAGTCGTTTTCACAGCGTGTGGGCTGCGAGCGACCTGCTTGGCAAATGCACGCCTTGGTAGAAGAGCTCTTTGGCTTCTGCACCCGCCACCTCCGAGACGACCCTCTCGCCCTGTATTGTGAGTGTAAACACCTTGCTCGTGTTCTTCCGCTTCCTATTGTTTTCTTTTTTCTTAGATGTGGATTCCGACGCAACCTTGACACCACAACGCGCGTCCAGCATGTGAGGGAGGCAGAAAAAAAACAAAAAGGCAATGAAACGCGCCAGTGCGCTGTGTTTTGTTCCTTGCTTTTTTTTTTTGCTGTTGCTTCTGCGCCGCTCTCCGCTGCACCCGTACGGCGTTACAGCGTCAGCCACTCCTCTTCGTTCACAGTCTTCTCCAACTCGCAGTAGTCCACGTCCTGTGCGTCGAGCTCCTTGTGGTACACCGCCATCCACGGCGCCGCCTCCTTCTCGACCTCAGGAGACATGGCCAGCACCACCTCCGTGAGACGCCGCAGCGAGTTGGCGTCCACGTAGCTCGGCGGCAGCAGAATGTTGCGAATGCGCACCTTGTCAAACGGAATGCCCAGAACAAAGCTACCGCGTCGGGCAATGCCTTCCAGCTGCTTGGCATGCGGCACTTGGCGCTTCCGCAGCCAGTGGTTGTCGGCCGCTATCGTAATGAGAAAAATGTCGCTGTCTCGCACGTACATGAAATCGGGCAGCCCGTACACAGAGTCGTCGCGCGCGATCGTGTTCTTGCTGTCACCAAAGTCGAAAAGTGTTTCATTGCTTCCGCTCACGTGCAGAAGCACACGGCTGCTCGATGCTGGGCTCGCAATGCCGTTTTTGGTTGCCACGCAGTGTACCAAAAAGCGGCTCAGTGAGGGGCGGTAGCCGGACACGAGGTTGAAGCCGAGAAAGTCGTGAATCAAATCAATTTGTGGGTAGCGGGAGATGATGTACGCCTGCAGCTCACTGAAAGGGTTGGCCTCGTCGACGGAGAGCTTACCGCTCGCGGGGTCTTGGACGATAAGGTTGCTGAAGGCTTCGTCGAACGTGCCCTGCATCCCCATGCCGTAAATGCAGCACAGCCGCTCAAGCAGACGGTGATCACGCGAGCCGTACACCTCGAGGCGCAGGAAAGCGTCACGCAGCTCCTTTGCCTTGTTAACTTCGCCCCGCCAGCGCAGCTTCGACGCCTCTTCCTGCAGCCAGGCGCGATTCCTCTCGCGTACGCTCTCGGGAGAAACCCCAGTCAAAGCCGCAACCAGCTGGATATCGCGATGCACGTGCTTGCGCTCTTCGGCCTGGCTCAAGCAGAGGCTTTTCAGCACGTCTTGCTGTAGTAGGGCCCGCTCTCTCTCCGCCGGGCTTAGTAGCGGTGGCACACGAAACTCCCACTTGTTCAGGCGCCAGCGCGCAATGTACGACTCCGTCTGCTCCAGGAGAGTTACTTCGTCTCTCGTCACCTTCACGTCTCCGTACTTGTCGAGCATGTCACGATGACTCAAAGCCCTGGCACCGTACGCTGCGTGCCAGCGCGCGGCAGAGACGCAGCGCGCCCGCTGTGACTCTCGGAAAAGACGCAGCAGCGTGGTCATAGCGTTCGGAGAGGTTAAAAAAAAAAAAAAGCAGCCACTTTCCAGTAGCCGCGGTTTGCCAATCGGAAGCGGGCCGGCTTTTTCATTGTGTCAATTCGTTGCCGGGTTGCGCGGCGAAAAATGGTGAAAAGAGGGGCGGTGGTGTGAGGGGGACATGTGAAGAGTTCTCTCTACTGCAGCACGGCACGGCAGGTGCGCAAGGCGCATGGGAGGAAGGCCGCTGAATGGCTCCGACGAGCGTGACTCTTGCAGTCGCCATCGTTCCCTTCCGGTTGGGCGTGCCGTAGCAGCTCATACACGGAAGCCGCTTCAGCCCTTGCTACTGCAAGACGGTTTCACTAGTAATCCGCTCCGGAGGGGTTTCACGAGGTGCACGGAGCAGAGTCCAAGCGAGAGAGGCCGCCACCTTTTTTTTCCTGTACTTTTTCTTGGCAGACATGCATGCCAGATGCGCCCCTTCTAGAATGGAGGCTATGGCACTCCTCCGGCAAAGCGTGCGGAAAAGGTGACCCTTCACGGAGTGCACGCCTACGTGGGCGACGAGAAAGAGGGACGCGAAGCATAAAAACAGCAGCTGGCAAAGTCGCCAACGCAGACTACAGCCTACAGGGAGGAAAAGAAATGGAGGGGAAGCGGGGGCTGCACGCAAAAACACCGCCGATACCGTCGTTGATTCGTTGCGGTGACGCACGTGCTTGTTTCGTTGGCGAGTGCGAAAGGCGATGCACAGGCGGTGGCACTCTGATGATATCAGAACGACTCCTTCGAGTGGATGTGCCGCAGCCACTCCGCATCGAGGGAGCTGCCGCCCCACTCGATGTAGTGGTTGTCCATGGGCGAGTGCATGACGGCGTCAAGGTACGGCTTCTCGCCGTACTCACCAAAACCGTTGGCGCCGATGAACTTGGGGATGCCGAACGGGAAAATGAAGTAGCAGGGGAAAAACCACATGAGGAGGCGGCGCAGCATCTCCCACGTCGTTTCGTAGCGACGGTTGTCCCTGTCGATCCACAGCTCCTGTCGGCCGTAGCCCCAGAACATCCAAAAGTTTAGCTGGTACTGATGGAAGGCTGAGGTGTTGGGGGCCTCGCGCGGGTAGTTGAACGGGTACTTGGCCTCATTGTGCATCTCAAACTCCTGGTAGCGGTAAAGCCGCGAGGCGGTGCGGCGGAGCATTTTGTAAGCTGCTAGACTGCTATTGGTGGCGCTGCTAATACTGGGGTACTAAAAAAAAAAAAACGACTAGGTGGGGCTACAACTAGAGATGCTGACGTAGGCGAAGGAGAGGCAAAAAAAGATGGTGTGGTAGCTAGAGGTGGAAGGAAAAGGGACAGAAAACCGAGGGCCCTGGCAGCTGCTGTCGCTGTTGACGCGAACTGACGGTCGCAAGCAGTTTAAGCAATGCGACTAAGCGAGACTGGTACACTCTCCCAAGTCGCCATTCTGTCACAGCGCTTGACGCCAGAGCAGTCTATCACGCCCACCGCTCGCACTAGGGTTTCTTTTTCTCCAACGCAAGCTTTGTCGCCGAGCGTGCTGAGCGGGAGGGGCGCTCAAACACTAGCTATCATGCGCTAATGCGCTGCTCGAAGGCGTTGGGCTTTTTTTTTTTTTTCAACGGCGCTGCGCGCCACCGATTCTCAAGATACGCCGCAGCTGCTGTATGTGAAGCATCGCGTGTCACGAGTGCCAAGCCGGCAAACAACACCTACTGTCTTATCGATCCTCGTCGTCCGCATCGAAGATGCCCTCACCCAACTTCCACCAGGCGAGCGTGTAGTACATGTGCAGGTCGTGATGCTTGTTGGCCTCATTCATGTCGCTCCAGCCGTCGCCGGCCACGGGCCAGTGGTACATGGAGCGGTACGTGGAGAAGTACCAGGGAATGTTCTGGTCCAGCTTCTTCACGAAGCCGGGCTCCTTCATGCCGTGCGGAAACTCACCGCGGGTGGTGAGCTCCAGGTTGGCGTACTTCATGAAGCGGCTGCCGCTCCTGCGCAGCATCTTCGGTAAGCGCGCGTAGGCGGTTTTTTCTTCCTTATCTGTAAAGCTGTGTGGTTGTGGTGATGCAGAGAAACAAGGGGCGGAGGGGATCAACGCAACGGAACGAGTGAAGGCTCACCATGGTGGGAGCATGGGATGCAGGGAGAGGCATTGCGCGCTCTTGCGCGGACGAAGCTGTCGCCAAGAAGCGCAACGCGGTTGGGCTACTTTTACGAAGAACTGAGTGTTCTTTTCCTTTGCTGGGGATGAGGAAGGGAGCGAACCATCGGCGACGCCAACGAGCCGTATGGCGTTCGGGACCCGAGAGCTGTCCCTGTGGATTGCCCCTACCCCTGCCGTCTTCCCCCCTCCCCCCTTCCTCCGCGACGATCTTGATTTCACCCGATAAAGTTAACGCCGCGCAAGGAATGCTGTGCTGGGGCCAAACTGGGTGGGGGAGGGGGGGGGGAGATAAGTTGGACGCCGTTGGGAGGCTCTTTCATGCGATCCCCTTCTCGTTTCCGGATTTAGACCAGCGGCAAGAAAAAAGCTGTGATAGAGGCGAGCGTTCAGTTGTGGATACGCGACGCCATCACGCACGTACTGTTACTTTGCTCCCCAGCAGTGCAGACGTGCCGCCGTGCAGCGCCATCCTGTCGCTTTTAAACCCCCACCTAATCGCAAAAGCGCTCTCAGTACCGTGAAGAGCAGTGCTACTCGGGCGGGGGGTGTTGCCGCCTGAACAAGTAACTGCTACGGCACCTTCACTGTCAACACACAGGCAGCGTACCTCACGTCCTCAGCCGTCGAGTTCCTTTTTTTTTGACTTGCGAGAGTGCCTGTCACATGAGCAAAGGCGGTACTACACGAGACACGTAGCTGCGCACGGACTACTCGCAAAGCAGCTTTCGTTGCCCCAGTCTACTTTTCTGTGCGTTTTTATTTTCTTTCCTGACACGACGTACGCCGTTTTCACGACCTGCACGTGTTTCTCACGCTTTTTCCCTCTCTTGCTGACGCATCGGAGTTCCGGTGCTCCTTCGCGAACTGCCTGTGCTGCGTGCGGCTCGCTCACGCTTCTTGATCGCGTTGCGCCACCTCCCGTGGTTCATCGCTTTCCGGTTGCAGCAGCGGTTCTGGTCCTCACCTGCCACACGGGAGCCTCTCTCTTCGGGGCAAATGACCATTAGCGAGCAGCGACCTGCGCGCTAAAAAACAGCGGCAATACTTAGAGCGTGACGTTGCCATTGCACGCACTTTCAGCCTTACCTGGCCCAAAATCTGCGTCTATAGTTTTCGGAGAAAGCGCGCAGACACTAAGCAACGCTTTTGTTGCGCACTCTACGCTTGCTCGAGGCATACAACGCTTTTGCGAGCACTGTACTTTCACCTAAATGGGCTGCGCGGGCTGGTCTCCGGAGGAGTCGAGCAGGGCAAACGCTGGGAAGCAGCACCGGTACCTTCTTTTTTCGAGTGAATGCAAACAACAATGGGCAGCAAAACCACGACGCTAGCTACGCTTATGTGCATCATCGTCTCTGTCGATGCGTAGCGGCTCACTCTGGCTTTCCGACTCCACTTCTTGGAGGGAACTTTGCTGTGGGACCGTCAAAGTTGCGGGCGAGACGACTTCAGTGCGGCGCAACAGCGGCATGCAGGCAACCGCTCGAGGAGTGCCATGAGAACCGGAAGCGCAGGACCTTGCTGAATTGGAAAGAAAAAGCGCAACTGTCTCCATCTGCTTTCTCATGACCACGTGTTGCCTGCGACCCGAATCTGGCTTGCGACTTGCGTGTCAACATCCGCGGCCAAACTACGTTCTGATCTTGATGTGAAAGAAGCGCTCCACTTCTTTTTTTTTTCCAAGCGCAGAGGGTGCAACGGATGTGTGCACTGATTTTCGGAGCTGTCGGTGCTGAACGTGAGAGCAGGAGGCACTAATTACTCACGACACGCCTCGGTGGCTGCTCGCTGCACCAGTGGTCGTTGTTGTGCTTTCAAGGCAATGTTGTGTGTGGGCATCGTTTTAGGCATGGCCGCGGTTGCGGCCACCACGCACAGCCTCGCTAAATTGAAGCCTTTCACGAACCGGTTTTTGTCCACAAAGTCTGTTTGGGCCCCCGCAAAGCGTGAAGCTTTGAGTAGACGCTGCGTTTTTCTGAGTTGTGCGAGACCTTTTTGCGCGTTCAAGACACCGCTAAAGGACAAGGCCGAGAGCACAACCATGAGCTTTTGTTTTATGGATGCCCCAGGCGTCTTCGGAAGCCTTTTTTTTCCTTGCTCGCTACACTGCACGCGGGTATTGTGTCACAAAACCCTGTCTGTAGTGTCGTCAGAAAATGAAGGGTCGCGGGATGCCGTGAAGCATCGCGTGCTCAACAGCAACGACCGTCTCACACGTGAGCGCCCGATTCTCTGCCGACTCGCAGTGAAAGCCACACCTTTATTTTCTTCTTTACGCTGCTTGGTTGGCCGCTTCTGTGGTGCCGCCTCTCTCGTAGCGGGCGCAACTCTGTCGGCCTGGGTGCGCACTTTTGAACTCGATAACTGTGAACGAAAAACGCGCAGCGTGTGATGAGCTTGCGTGTAGTCGGCGTAGGGCTCTGCGGGTGTGCTCGCCTTCCTTCAGCTGTTCACGCACAGCCCAAAGTGCTTCTCTTTCTGTCGGTCGCTCACGTCAGCCTTCAATTGCAGCCCGCCATTTCTTGGCTTGATGTACTGGGGAAATTCGGGGATGCTACCGATGCAAGCAGAACTTTACGAGTGCTCACCTTTTTCGGTTTTTTTTTTTTGGCGTTACATGCTCTGGCTCGTGCTGACCTTCAGAACGGTTCTTGTGACGTCAGTACTAGCTTTTTATCGTTGCAGCCCCGTGCTCGTTTGCGCGCTGCTCCAGTCGTGCGCTGATGGAGAGGGAGGGTAAACGTATGTTCAAAGGCGTCAAAAATGGTTCTTTGATGGTACCCTCGCTTTGCGCTAGCGGCAGTTTCTCGAACCGGTATGCGCGCGGACGGAGATGAGTGAGCGTGAACGGAGGCGCCTCGGCACTGCTGCATTCGAGCACACACACACACACATACGCACAAAAAACAGGCACGCTGATTTCTGCACGTGAAGCTCCATGCTCGCTTCCGTTTTCTTGTGTGATGGCCTCGCATGCCTCGTGGCGGCACCTTCCGGTGCCGCAGCTGTCTTTACCTGGCGCTGCATTTGTAGCAGCATGCACAAAATGAAGACCGCGCACGATTACCAGGTCCTCTTCGGCGCAGCACTGTAGTTGAAGAAAACAAACAAAAAAACCAGAAGCACAAAAAGGAATAAAAACGGAAAAGGTATCAAAGACACTGAGCAGCAAAGCTGCGTCTGGCCAGCTTGGCATCTACGCAGCCGGCGCGCCTCGACGTCAACGGATGGCCTCGTTGAGCCACTCCGAGAACTGTAAGCGAGCTACGTTTTGTGACCGCGAAAACAAGCTCTACTCCGCGGCGCAGGACGAAGTGTGGTGTCTGTGTACCGCTTGCTATGCGCAGCGTGAAGCTTCTCGACTCCGGTTTTCTTTGCGCTTTCCAGGCATCTTCACCCTTACATGTCTCTTACTCTTGTCATATCATTTGCCGCGCTGCTCACTCTCTGCTTCCTCGCGATTTCTGCGCAAAAATAACTCAACGTTGCTGTTTTGCGTTAATTCCGTGCGACCACGGCTTTCTTTTCTTTTTTTTTTTTTTGCGTACCGGCTGCGTAGGATTTATGAGAAGATTTCTGCGTTTTCCAATGTCTGTCAACATCCACCTCAAGGCTCTCACGCTGAGCAACACCTACTTCAGCGCCCCGTCAACTGCGACGGCGGCTGCCGCGGCGGCGTCGCCCGAGCGTGAGAAGCTGCAGCTCACCGACGCTGTCAAGGGCAAGGTGGTCACTCGCTTTCCTCCCGAGGCGAGCGGTTTTTTGCACATCGGGCATGCAAAGGCGGCGCTCATCAACCGCATGCTGGCCGACACCTACGAAGGCAAGATGCTTTTCCGCTTCGACGACACCAACCCGTCCAAGGAAAAGGAGCACTTCGAGGCTGCCATCGAGGAGGATTTGGAGACGCTCGGCGTCAAGTACGACTGTGGCCCGACCTTCTCGTCGGACTACTTCGACCTCATGTTCGAGAAGGCGGAGGACATGATCAAGCGCGGGCTGGCGTACTGCGACAAGACGCCGCGCGAGGAGATGCAGAAGTGTCGCTTCGAGGGCATCCCGACGGCCTACCGCGACGCCTCGGTGGAGGAGAACATGCGCCTGTGGGGCGAGATGAAGAAGGGCTCCGAGGAGGGTCAGACGGCGTGCCTGCGCGCTAAGGTCTCGATCGACGACCCTAACAAGGCGATGCGTGATCCTGTCATGTACCGCGTCAACCTCACCCCGCACGCCCGCCACGGCACGAAGCAGGTGGCGTACCCGACGTACGACTTTTGCTGCCCGCTCGTCGACTCTGTCGAGGGTGTCACGCATGCGCTGCGCACGAACGAGTACCACGACCGCAACGCGCAGTACTACTGGTTCTGCGACGCCATGCGAATTCGCAAGCCGACTATCGAGGACTTCTCGCGCCTCAACATGGAGTTTTCGGTCATGTCAAAGCGGAAGCTGACGAAGCTGGTGGACACCCACGTCGTCGACGGCTGGGATGACCCGCGCTTCCCGACGGTGCGGGCGCTGGTGCGCCGCGGCATGAAGATTGAGGCGCTGCGCCAGTTTGTGGCGGAGCAGGGTATGTCGAAGACGGTGAACTTCATGGAGTGGTCGAAGATCTGGTTCTTCAACACGCAGATTCTCGACCCGACGAGCCCACGCTACACGGTCGTCTCAAACACCCTCAAGGTCCGCTGCACCGTGGAGGGGCAGGCGCACATGGAGGCGGACAAGAAGCTGCTGCACAAGAAGGACCCCAGCATGGGTGAGAAGACCTACTACAAGTCGGACGTTATTTTTCTCGACGCCGAGGACGTGGCCCTCATCAAGGACGGTGACGAGGTGACGCTCATGGACTGGGGCAACGCCTACGTGCGCGACATCAAGCGCCCGAGCCCTGACGCGCTGCCAACGGAGGCGACCATCGTGCTGCACCCCGAGGGCGATGTCAAGAAGACGAAGTTCAAGCTCACGTGGGTGCCGGAGAGCGACAAGGCGGTGCTCCTGACGCTGAACGAGTACGACCACTTGCTGACGAAGAAGAAGCCGGACCCGGAGGAGAGCATCGACGACATCATTGCCCCAGTATCGCGCTACTCGCAGGAGGTTCTCGGCGAGGAGGCCCTCGCTGTGCTGAAGAAGGGCGACATCGTCCAGCTCGAGCGCCGCGGCTACTACATCGTCGACGAGGCGGACGGCGAGAAGAAGGTGCTCATCGCCATTCCCGACGGTCGCGACAAGGTGAACCACCTGTCCGCCAAGGCGCAGTACCTGAAGACGGTGCCAAAGAAGGCGTCGGCCGCGGACGAGCTGGCAGCCAAGCGCGCGGCCAAGGCCGCCAAGAAGGCGGCACAGAAGGCCTCCACCAAGAGCAGCTGATGCGCGGTCGTGTTTGTGTGTGCATGAGTGTGTGCGTGCGTGTGCAGTTGTGTTTGCCCTCTCCTCGCCGCCTTTTTGTTTTCCACTTTGACCGCCTCCATGTGCCACGGTTGTCTTTAACCTCTACCTAAGCTGAAAAAAAGACAAGGAAAGAGGCGGATTGGAGGGGGTGGGGTGCACAGAGTGGTGCGGGCTTTACGCACGCTCACGCGAGTCACGAGAATTCCCCCGGGCTCTCTTTCTCTGTGGGCTTTTGTTCTTCACCGTGTGCGCCGCGTGGGGTCTGAACGGCAACACCCCTCCGTCGAAACCTGAGTGCGCTGCCCGGGTTTGGTGTGCGCACACCTTGCGCTTCCTCCCCTCCTTTTCCGTCTTTTCCTCTCTTTTATGGGCGTCGCCGTTCGGTGCCGACACCCCCCTTTCACTGCAGCGCGTTCGAGCACTCCACAGAAGTAGAAGACCCACCAAGAAGAGAAAAAAAAGCAGGTCAACAGCAACGCCACACCCTGGGCGAAGCACCCCGTTGCGCGCGAGAGGGGAGGGATGAAGAGCGGCGTGGGTGCGTGGACTGGCTTGAACGTCTCACTGTCGTGTAGCAGCTATCAGAGCGACTGGCCAACCGAGAGAAGAGGGTCGCAACCTCGCGCGTCACTTTTATCGGCGGCAGGCTTCCCCCTCGCTTTGCCGGCACCTCCCTTGCCTCCAAAAGAAGAAGAAAAAAAAACGGTCTCGCGCGCTTCCGCAGAAAGACTCCAATGATTTTCATCTCGCTGCCCTTCCCCCACTGGTTTTTCATTCTCCTCCGTTGACACGCACACGAACGCATTCCTATGCTCTTTGACTTCTGCAAGCCCCGCCGTGTCTCATGCCGGCGCACGCGCATACACGCACACAAACACAGATTTAGGATGTCCAAGAAGAAGTCGTCCATCTCGTTTGCCGACCTCGGCCTCGGTACACCGCTGCCGAGCGTGCTGGCCAAATCGCGCGACGCGCGGCGACAGGAGCAGCGGCTTGAGAAGAAGGAAAAGAAAGACCGCACGCGCGAGGCCATGGCCGAGGTGGCGGCGTCGCGCGACCTTGTGGCGCAGCACAAGCGTCTCGTTGAGGCCGAGGCGGCGCAGGAGCGGAAGCTGAAGGAGCTGCACAAGCGCGAGCTCCGCGCCGAGCACCTCGTGGCGCGTCACGAGCGCGAGGAGCAGGAGAAGCAGCACACGGCGCAGCAGCTCGTGGTGCAGGCGAAGATCATCAACGAGCTGAGGACGGCGCGGCGGGAGGAAGAGGCCGAGATGCAGCGGGTGCGGGCCATGGTAGAGCAGGAGATGGCGGAAAAGGCAAAGGTGGCGCCGAACAACGTGCACATCGACATCCGCCGCACGGAGGCGGTCGACGAGCAGCGCGCCGGTCTGCCGGTCCTGCGCGAGGAGCAGCCCATCATGGAGGCGATCAACGAGACGCGCCGCACGTGCGTGCTGGTGTGCGGCGAGACGGGCAGCGGCAAAACCACCCAGATCCCGCAGTTTTTGTGGGAGGCGGGGTACGGCCATGCCGAGGGCCATCCCTTTGGCCGCGAGGGCTGCATCCTCGTCACAGAGCCGCGCCGCGTCGCCGCCGTCTCCATGGCGCGGCGTGTCGCCGAGGAGCTGAACGTCACCTTTGGCGAGGAAGTCTGCTACCACGTCCGCTACGACAACAACCTGTCCGAGAAGTGCAAGCTCAAGTTTGCAACGGAGGGCATCGTGCTGAAGGAGCTGCAGTCCGACTTCCTGCTGCGCAAGTACAGCGTCATCGTCATCGACGAGGCGCACGAGCGCAGCATCTCCTGCGACATTCTCATAGGCCTCCTCTCCCGCGTCGTGCCGCTGCGCAACGATCTCTTCGAGGAGGAGCTGCGCAAGCACAGCGGCGACGTCGCCAAAACCAGCATCAAGCCCCTGCGGCTCGTAATCATGTCCGCCACGATGCGCGTGACGGACTTCAAGGACAACCGGGCCCTCTTCCCCATTATGCCGCCGCTCATCAACGTCGAGGCACGCCGCTACCCAGTGACAAACCACTTTGCGCGGCGCACAGAGCTGAAGGAGTACGTCGACCAGGCCTACGAGAAGGTGCGCCAAATGCACAAGAAGCTGCCTCCAGGGGGCATCCTGGTCTTCCTCTGCACGCAGCAGGAGATCGAGGACCTGTGCGATCGCCTGCGCCGGCACTACGCCAAGACCAAGATCGAGTACTACGACAACGCCTACGCAAAACACAGGCTGCTGACGGGGCGCAGCGAGGAGGAGCGGGTGGCCGCGTCGAGCGACGACGACGAGGCGGACGCGGCAGCGCGCAAGCCGGCCGGGAGCGGGGAGGAGGGGGAGGGAGAGGAGGGGCGGGATGAGTACGGCCTGCACACCGCCGACTACGCCCTCGACGACGAGGACGCGGCCGGCGGTGACGCGGAGGAGCGGGAGACGGTGCGGGAGGGCCGCCTGCATCGTCCCGCGCAGCACGGCGGCAAGCGGACACGCAGCGCAGTGAGTGCAGGACGCGGCGTTGGCGTTGAGCCGGATGGCACGGGCGAAGAGGGACCGGCGGCCGCGGCCCTGCCGGGCGACGACGAGCCGGAGGGGGAAGTGAATGGGGAGTACGACACGCTACACGTTCTCCCCCTCTACGCCCTGCTCGACTTCCAGAAGCAGCAGGAGGTGTTCAAGCCGCCGCCGAAGGGCACGCGCCTCTGTGTCGTGGCCACCAACGTGGCTGAGACGTCCATTACGATTCCGAACATCAAGTACGTCGTCGACGCGGGGCGGGCCAAGTCGAAGGTCATCGACGAGGAGACGAAGGCGAGCTGCTTCCGCATTGAGTGGACGAGCCAGGCGTCGGCGGAGCAGCGCAGCGGACGTGCAGGCCGGCTTGGACCAGGGCACTGCTATCGGCTCTACAGCACCGCCGTCTACGCTAACCTCATGGCGAAGCACGGCGACCCCGAGGTGCTGCGCACCCCGCTCGACTCCGTCGTGCTGCTGATGAAGCACATTGGCGTCAAGAACGTCGGCGGCTTCCCGTTCCCGTCGCCGCCGCGCGAGTCGGACCTGAAGGCGGCGCTGGAGCACCTCAGCGTCATCGGCGCCCTTGATGCCGCGCACAACTACACCGTCACGGAGCTTGGCCGGCAGCTCGTCGCGTTTCCCGTGCCACCGCGTTTTGCGCGGGCACTGCTCGAGGTGCAGCAGCGACAGCCGCGGGGGGCCTCGGCGGGGCGTCTCAGCGACGTGTCGGACATGGTGGCCGCCATCGTCGCTGTGGCCACGACGACGACCAACGTCTTCACGGCGGAGGGCAACCAGCTGAAGGCGCGGAGGCCGAGCGGCGACCAGGCCGGCGCCGCGGCTGACCCGCGCCAGGCACAGATCCGCTCGCTGCTGAACCCCGGAAGCGACCTTGTCACGTACCTCAGCGCCTTCTTCGCCTACCGGCGCGACCCGCGGCGTGCGTGCGGCATGTTCTGCCTTGTGCAGAAGAGCATGCATGAGGCGAGTCAGCTCTACGCCCAGCTGCGCAGCCAGCTGCGACAGACCTGCTCCACCGCCGACGACGAGCTCGCCGATACGCTGGACGACAGCGAGACGGCGGCCCAGGACAAGGCGGACGCCGCGCGGAGCGGTACCGGCCCCCTGCCCAAGGAGACGGAGCTCCTGCTGCGCCAGGTGTTCATCCCGGGTCTGATGGACCAGGTCGCGCGCCGCGCCACCGTGCACGAGTGCCGCTCGCTTGGCGTCGAGTACAACGACAAGCGCGCCAGCAAGACGCCGTACCTCGTGCGCGGGGCGAACCGCACAATTGCCTTCATTCACCCAACCAGCGCCGTCGCCCGCACGTTTCCCCCGCCGGAGTACGTGACGTTTGCGTTTCTGCAGAAGGTGCGCCGCTCCGACTCAAAGGAGGCGCAGGCCATGATGCTGGGCGTCACCGTCGTTGCACCCGAGTGGCTTCGCGCGTGCGGTTTTGACGAGGAAGGCGAGTAGCCTTCGATGGCCCACCTTCCCCCGGTGCGCCTCCGGCTGCCTGGCTCTTGCCGCGTCTTCTCCTTTCTGCGTCGCCTACCGCGGCGGCGTCTGCGTCCTCATCTCGTTCACGGCTGCCAGTCTTCCTCTGTGCCACTCGCGGCCCACCTCTTGTTTTTTCTTTTCTACTCTGTTTGCTCTTTTCCCTTTTTCCCCCCGCTGAGCTCCTGGCTGTAATGCACGATTAACCTACGCCAGACCGGTCGCAGGCCCTTACTCCCTTCTACGCAGCAAGAAAAGCAACCACGGGTCTGCAGGCGCTTGTGAAGGCGGCACAGCGGGCACGCTGGCACTCCTTTGTCCCGGTTGTCTAGCGTCCATGTCACCCGCTACCCAAGTGACGCATGCACTATTGATCCGCCCACTTTCCCTCTCCGCATCGCCGCCCCCACCCTCTTCCCTCTCTTCACCCACGACACAACACACACACACACATATACAATCAAAGCCCACTCCAAGCAAGAGAGGGCCCACTCAGTACGCGCGGTTCGCTTCAGTGGCTCCCTCCTTTTTTCCCTTTCACCTCCTCTTGAGATGGACTTGGGCGTCATCGGCGGCCCGCAGGGGCCCAAGTCGCTCCTCGACGCCGTGCGGCAAGCCGTCCGCGAGGGCAACCTCGACACCCTTAGCCGACTCTCGAAGGAGTTTCTCGCCGTCAACGACAACGTCGAGAAGTGCCGCGATGAAAACGGCAACACGATTGTGCACTTGGCCCTGGACAAGAACCCGACCACGCTCGAGTACGTCATCGACACGCTGCACGCAAGCATCAACGCAACGAATGCGCAAGGCCGCACCCCGCTGCACGAAGCCGTCACGCGAGACCTCGCTGCGAGCTGCCAGCTACTGCTTGACAACGGCGCCGACGACACAATCCAGTCGACAACGCAGTCCACGCCGTTCCACACGGCCGCCGCCTGCGGGAGCGTGGACTGCATGGAGGTGATCCTCCGGCACAGCGACAAGCCGGAGGTAAAGGTCAACGAGCTGGATCGTCAGCGCAGCTCGGCGCTTCACAAGTGCGCCTTCGACGGCGATGTTCGCGTGAGTCGGTGGCTGGTCGACCACGGCGCCAGCATCGACGTGGCCGATGCGACGGACGCGACGCCGCTGTTGATTGCCGTGAAGATGGGGCAGACGGAGGTGGTTGAGTTCCTCCTCAGCAAAGGGGCGGACTGCAACCGGCAGGACCGGCAGGGCAACAGCGGCCTGCACTACTGCGCCGTCCGCTGCGACGTGGGTGTCGCGCGCCTGCTGCTCGCCGCCGGCGCGAAGCCGCGGCTCGTGAATGAGGAGTTCAACAGTCCGCTGCACATTGTGGCCCAGCACGCCCGTCCCGACTCGGGGGTGTGGGAGGAGATGGTGGGGCTGCTGCTCCTGGCCGGCTGCGATCCGCAGCAGGTGAATGCGTCGAACAAGAAGCCCAGCGACTACGTTAGCCGCGGCCTCAAGAAGATCTTCACAAAGGAAGACGTTGAGCGGCGCCAGCGGCGCGAGGCCCAGCAGCAGGCGGAGAGCGACGCGGAGCTGGCGCGGGCGTGGGAGCAGTGCGCGCAGTGGAAGACGAAGGTGCTCGAAAACGTGGCGGTGCGCCGCGCCTGGGAGGCCGCAGAGGACGAGCGGCTCGCGCGTGAAAAGGAGGAGCGCATCCGTGCCGCGAACGACGCCCGCATGACGTATGACGAGGCGCTGGAGAAGTGCCGCTTCCAAGAGGCCGAGATACAGCGCAAAAAGGCGTTGCTGGAAAAGGCGAGCGCGAAGACGGGTCGGTGACGCGGCCCCTCCCCCTCCCTGCCCCCTATCTACCCCTTCCTCACCGCTCAGCCTTCGCTTCCGTTGCAACACGACTCCTGCTGATGTAAAGTACGTGCCCAGCGGGTTCCGTTTCACTGTGGTGTGTCCGACCCCTGGCACCCCTTCTTTTCCTCAACCAACGAACAGCTGACGGAAAAGAAAAAAAAAAAGAAACCCTGATACTTCAGGTGGCCCGCACGCTTCCTCTCCCTTCGGCGTAGGGTAGCTCAGGCGAAGTGAGGCAGATGCTTGGGCCCTCAGCCTCCCCGCCTTTTGCCTCTCCCCGTTCGTTCTGCGACCTCTGCAACATTGTGCTGTGCACTTTGAAGCCGCGTGCTATGTTGTCTCGGCGGCTTCTTGGCTTCCCTTGCGCGTGTGAGCCGCTCATTGATGGCGTTGATGCGTCATCGGCTACACTTCCTCTTGCGCGCTTGCTTTACCTATTCTCTGCCACTTTTCTTTTTCTCCGCTCCCCGCTCCCTAACACCTGCGGCGGCGTCACGACCACACTACTACACACAAACACACACAGAGAAGCTCGCGCGCGAAGCGGAGGGCATGAAATCCGTCAAGGAGCGCGATGTCGCCGGCATGGCGGCGTTTGAGTTGGCCCTGCAGTACAGCTACATCCGGCAAGACCGCTCCTACCACTTGATGCAGCTGCTTACCGCGATCTGCTCCTTCGTCTTCTTCTCGCAGCTGACGGTGCTGAACGTGCTGCTCGTGCTGCCACCGCTGGTGCCGTCGGTGGAGCCGCACGTGGAGTTTCTGCGAGCGTACAGTCACCCGGTCCTGGCCGTGCTCTCGCTCGTGGCGCTTCTGCTGATTCGCGCCAGCAAGAAGCGCTTCGTCATCGAGCCAGGCGAACAGACGATGGAGCGGCTCAACCGCGACATCCTCGAGCCGTGCCTTGGCATGAAGTTCGACACGCAGACCGGGAAGCTCTACTCCGACCTCCGCGCCGGCAGCCTGCGGGGACGCGAAAACTACTATTCGCTCCGCTACCTCGACGACCAGCCGCCGGCTCCTGCCACCGCGACGGAGACGGAAACGTGAGGGCGGAGCGTTGCGCCTTTCCCCCATCTCCCTCTTCTCGTTTCCACTCGGAGCGTCCGCTTCGTCCTCGGTGTGGGTGCCTTGCGTGTTGTTGAGTGTACGTGCGTGTGTGTGTGTGCGTGGTGTGTCTGCTGAGTGCCAACCAAAAAAACAACGGAAAGAAACCCGATACGCAGCAAGGAGGCTCAACAGTGCGTGCGCGTGTGCTAGTCTGAGCCAGCACTCGCACGCACCCCGGCGCACATGCACAGGCAAGTGAGGAAATAAGGTGCTGCCGGCACCGAAGGCAGAGGTTAGGGAGGAGGGGTTGCGTCGCCGTTGCTGCCGCATCACGATGCCGCCCTCCTCACCTTTCCTGTCCTTGTCCGCATAGGTGTGTGACTGAGGTCTGCCACCCCCGTTGTGCCCCCCCCCCCCCCCGCTGCGACCTGTGCCTCCTTCTCGCCGTCTCGCCGTATCTTGCGTGGCGAGTGGTCCAGTGACCGCTCCTCGGTGTCGCCCCTCGTCTGTGCCCCTCTTTCCTCTACGGAGGAGCTCGTCAACGCTGCCTGCGATTCATCTTGTTTTCTCTCCTCCTCTTTCCCCTCTTGCTTTGTTTTTCTCGTAGCCCGACGTTGTGGCCGTACGGCACACGATTCTGTCACGCAAAGCAACCTAGTCCCGACTAGCCGCCGGCCGTGAGGTGAGCGCTACACTGGCTGCAGAACGGCATCGCCACCGCCACGATCAGTAGGCCGCGACCTCCACACGTGCACACGAAAGCCTTGACCCCCTCGACGCATCCGCGTCGCGCACCAAGAGGGGTGGTTGCTCTCTTTCGTTCTCTTCGCCGTAGCTTTCATCTTTTTTTTTGTTCTCTTTGGCTCTGGAGCCGTGCTCGAGCGGTGGCCTGCGCACCTCCACCCTCTGCTGTGCACTGCGCAACTAGAGCTCCCCGGTGGCATCATGTCGAGTCGCACGCACGCATCGTCGGCACCGCGCCTGCTGCGGCGGCTGTGTGTTGCGCTGCTCGTCCTCGTGGCCGCCGTCGTGGCGCTGTGCGGCGAGGCACGCCGCATCGTCGCAGTCGGCGACCTGCACGGCGACTACGAGCAGAGCGTGTCTGTCTTCCGGCTCACACGGCTCATCGACAGCCGCAATCACTGGATCGGCGAGGACGCGTTCCTTGTGCAGCTGGGCGACATCCTCGACGTCGGCCCCGACGACATCCGCATCGTTCGCCTGCTAATGAAGCTGCAGGAGGAGGCGCAGCTCAAGGGCGGTGACGTGATCGAGCTGCTGGGCAACCACGAGCTGAGGAACTTCCGTGGCGACTACACGGCGGTGGACGCGACGAGTCTGGCGCAGAGTGGCGGGCAGAAGGGCCGCGACGAGCTCCTGTCCAACGCGACGGAGGTTGGCGCCTACCTGCGGACCCGCAAGGCCATTTTCCACTACGGCCCCTTCCTCTTCATGCACGGTGGCTTCTCGACCGCGACGGCGTCGATGATTACGAGCCTCAGGCACGTTGAAGAGTTCAACACGGAGTTGACGAAGGCGCTCATGAATGGCACCATCTCCCCGCTCGCCCGCAACGGGCTGGATTTGACGGAGGATGTGGTGGACGATGTGGCCAACCCAATTCTCGTGCGCAGCATCCTCAACGTCAAGTGCGACGCACTGGCCAAAGTGCTCGAGAAGAAGTTCCCTGGCATCCAGTCCGTCGTGGTGGGCCACGTGCCGCACGACCCCCGCGACTTCAGCGACTGGCGGCTCTGCGCTGGCCGGCTCATCGACATCGACTTCGGCATGTCGCGGTGGAAGAAGGGCGACCCGGGCCACGTGGCCGCGCTCGAGATCGAGGAGGCGACGTGGCACGTGCAGCTCATCGAAACATCCGTCGCGTACCCTCCGGTGCTCAGCAGCAGGACGCCCGTCTCCGACATCGCCGCGGCGTACCACCTCCTGCGCCTCGCTGCCTTGATCGTCGCCGTGGTCCTGGCGGTGTTTCTCGTTGCCTACTGTGTGCCCTTCCGCTATACACGGACAGAGCTGCCGCTGCTCGGCGTCGACTCGAAGCAGTACGGCACCATCTAACACGAGCCCCTGGTTTTCTTACAACACGTGTAAACTGCACCCATCACCGCGCCTTCCCGCATCGGCGTCAACTCATGTGCGTGTGCGCTCACCCAGTTTATGTGTGACAGGCTCCCTCTTTCCCTTTGGTTTCGCCATGTGCCGCGGCTGCGAAGCCTGCATTTGCGTGGTCGCAAGAAGAGACATGTTGCCGCACACGAGTGCATGCGCGCTGGATGTCTTCCTTCCCGACATCGGGTGCAGGGGGACGGGATAGATGGGTTGGGGAATGGGGAGGGGGGCTGGAGAGAAGCGAAAGACCACACACGCGCAGGTCGAATGTGGCAGCCGGGGGAACGTAAAATGGAGGCCGCGCAGTTCCGAGGATGCACGCAAGTTTGGTGCACCCGTACACACACGTCATCTATTTGTTTTTGTTTTCGTAGCACTCCTCGCTTCTTCCGCCTTCCCCCCCCTCTCCTGCACATCGCAGCCTTCACACACCGACACCGCCACTGCGTCTCTTATGTGAGGGTTCTAAGAGATGAAGGAAAGAATAACGCGAGTAAGGTCCACGTCTCTTGGAGAGACAACCGTGTTGAGTGTTTCCGTGTCTTCCTCCCTCCTCGGCCCCCTTTCATTTAGTTTTTCCCCTTTCTCTCGATGGTCCTCTCGCACACACGCTGCGCCGTGGCTGCAGCGTTCGTCCCCTCTCGCCGCTCGACACGACAGTTTTCAAATGGTGCACAGAAGAATAGAAACGGCACCAGCACGGCGTCGTCCGCCGCTTCCTTTTTTGTTTTCTTCGCGCGCCGGCTCCCTCTCTTTCTTTGCACCCGGAAGTGCGTGCACGCTGCTCATCGCGCCGTCCGCGTGCGACGATGCGGCACGTTGTGCGCTGTGTGTACGGCACTCAGTTCGCGTCGCCTTCGCCTTCTTCTGCTGGGGTGGCACTTCTCTCCCTCTGGGTGTAGCCTCGAGCTGTGAGTGTGAGGCCAGGCGCACGCTGCGCAGACCCCGGCACCGCGCGCCTCTGACCTTGAATGCCTTGCTTCCTCATCACTCGCCCTCTCCTCTCCTTCCTCGCCGCCCCCTGTCCTCCTCTCCCACACGCGGCAACGCAGCGGCATTCCCCGCTACTCGAAGCCTCAACGGCACGCCCCTTCTCCGGATCCACAACGGCCTTGAGACACCAACAACCCCCACACCCGCCCATACCGACGCACACACACACAAGATGCCCAAGAAGGAGAAGGACAAGAAGGCGGCACCGGCGACTGCGCTGCCGCCCGGCGCGGCCGAGGAGGCGCGTCAGTTGGAGGTGCACCTCTGCTGGAACGTGAAGGAGCAGGCCGCCCCGGACGTGCTCATGGTGGTGCGCCTCAACGGCCACGATCACTTTGTCCAGCCACGCCAGCTCCCCACCGACGCGCTGCCCGACGCCGGTACCGCCGCGCCGCCGGGGGCGTCCCCCACCGGCCCGGCGCCGCCGACTCTCGTGCTGGCGACGGAGACGCTCTACGTCGGCGAGGCGGCGGGGCGGCACACGGCGCTGAACGACCGCAGCGCGCACCGCGTTGACGTCTACGTGCTGCCTAGCCCCGGCGATCTCGAGGACAGCGGCATCGGCGGTGGCGGCGGCAAGGCGGGCGCCGGAGCGGGTGGCAAGCGGCGCAAGAGTGGGGCGGGGGCTGCTGCCAAGGGGAAGGGCAAGGCACCCGCGGGCATCACCACCGTCCCGGAGGGGGCGCGCCGCATTGGCGGCGCCACGCTGACGCTTATCCCGTTGCTGTCCGGTCCGTCCGTTGAGGTGGCCCTCTCGCTGGCCCCCGGCTCCCTGAGCGATGCGGGTGACTGTCTGCACCTGCGCGTGCAGTGCCGCGAGCCGTCGCTGCTGTCGCCCAAGCTCATGGCGCAGTGCCGGCCTGTGCTGGTGCGTGTGCTGGGCGTTGAGGGGCTGCCCGCCACGACACACCGGTCGAGCTCAGCGGTGAGCAGGGGCGAGGGCCCGGGGACGGCGACGGCTGCTGCCGCTGCGGCTGCGGTCTCGCGCCGGCGCCTGCGCGCGTGCGTCACGCTGGCGGGGGGAAAGGTGAGCTCCTCGGTGTCCACTCTTCCGCCCGCGGCGCCATCCTCGTCCGCGAAACGCTTTGCGTCGTCTGCGGTGGCGACTGTGCTTCAGCCCGACGAGCCCGCGGCGTCTGGCTCTTCCCCTGGCGACGACGCGACGTCGGCCGGGCCCGGCCAGGTGCTCTTCCTCGACGAGCTCGGCTCCCCCCTCGACGTGTACAGGCTGCTGCACAGCACGCCGTGTGAAGTGTCGCTGTGGCAGTCGTTTGAGATGGACGCCTCCGGTCCATCAGCGGCCGCCGCGGACAGGGCTGGCACGGAGGGGAAGAGCTCGGAGGCGCTGCTGGGTGCCGGCCGCTTCTCCGTGCGCGACTTCTTGACAGACAACCAGACGCGCTTCTCGGAGGTGGTGCAGCTGCTGCCGAGCCGCCTCACCATCGACGTTGCCCAGGGTCGCACCGGCTGCACCATCGCCGTGCGGCTCGACTTTTTTCAGCCCTTCACCGCCGTACAGCACGTGGACAAGGAGGGGCAGCCGCTGCCGCGCCGCGCCTTTCTCACGCGGGCCCTGGTGCGCTTGCCGTACGCGGTGCCGTGGACGGCGGACTGCCTCGCGCTCATCCTGCGCGAGGTGACAGCCGCGCCGCGGGCCACGCACGACGTGCAGCTCTACCTGCCACCCCCGCCCCCGCCCCCTGCGGTGGAGTCGCCGGAGAAGGAGCGGCCGGGAGGGGGCCGCGGCGCGACGGCGCACAGCCGCAGCCCCGTCTCCGCCCCCACCACCGCCTCAACTGCGACGGCGAGGATGCCTGGTGGTGGGGCGCAGCGGCCTGGCAAGGGCAGCTCGCACGGGCTCACTCCGGAGCCGCCCGCCGCGGCTCCCGCCGCGTCCTTCGCCGAGCCGCTGAAGCTCTACACGCCGCCGGGCCTCAGCGGGTTCGAGGTGGCCGACGGAGAGGAGCGCTTCTGGTGCTTTGAGGGGACGGTGCCGGAGGTGCAGCGGGTGCTGGACCAGCTCAGCGGCTTCGTCGAGTCGCGCAGCGGTGCCACGGCGCAGGTGCAGCTCCTCTTCAACGCGGAGCTTTTTGCCCCGAAGCGGGCGTACATCAAATTCCCGCCCCTCGTCATCCCACCCGCGGGCATGGCGGCTGCGGCGTCGCCTGCCGCGGCGGAGGGGGATGGCGCGGTGGCGACGCTGGAGGTCGAGCCAAGCGGGACGGGCGGCCGCCTGCACCGCATTCGCCTGCGCAGCACTGTCGGCAAGCTGTGCCAGACTCAGTCGCACTACGTCCGCCACACCCTCTCCGACGACTGCCTGCACTGCCTGCAGTCGCTCGCCGCCCTGCGCGGTGCGACGTCGATGCGGGAGGCCGAGGGACGGGGCTGGATGCCGTCGGCGACGCTCCTCATCGCGGTCGAGCGCTCCTTCGGGCAGACCCTGGAGAAGGAGGACCTCTTCGGGGCGACGCCGACCGCCGTCTCAGGGCTCGAACCCACCGCGGCCCACGATACGCCAACCGCGTCGCGCCGGCCGACAGTCGGCACGGGCTCGGACCGCGCCGAGTCCGCCACGGCGACGGCGGAGAAGTCCCTGTTGGCCGATACGACGCCAGGCGCGTTGGTGTTTTTTGATGGCATGCTGAGGGCCGGCACGCGCCGCTCCGTCCCCGCCATCGTGCGCCTGCGCTTTCCCGTCTCTGCGTGGATGGTGGTGACGGCGACGAAGGAGGAGGTGCTGTGCGCCTTTCCACATAACACGCCAACGGGGCTGGTGCAGTACCACATTGAGGGCCAGGTGGTGCACTGCGCCACCGTGACGGTGCTGTACGTGCTCAAGTGCGCCTGCCTCGCACGCAGTGTCACACACAGCCACAACGCGGCCTTTGAGCACCTCCTCCGCGAGCGGCAGCGGGAGCAGCTCGCGATTCTCAAGGAGAAGACGGCGCCGTCGACGTCCACGAAGTCGACTACCTCGCCGAGCGCCGGTGAGGAAGGCGCTGGATGTGGCGGTGGGATGGGCAGCCGGAGCTGCCCGGCGCCGACCCGCGCGGCAGCGAGGGCACGCGGGGGCGACGACTCGAGCGACGAGGAGGACGGCGCCGCGCAGGACTGGCTCGACCCCGAAATGGACCGCCACCTCTACAGCGCCGTGAAGCACACAAGCAGAAGCGCCGCGGTGGCGGAGCGCGTGCGGGGCGGAAGTGCTCGTGCCGCCGCCCTGTTGGCGTCGAGGCGTCGCGCGGCGGAGACGGCACGACAGGCGGCCGGCCTCGTCGGATCGGCAAAGCCGGAGCTGACGAGCGAGGACCTGTGGCGTCTGTACGAGCGGCGCGCCCCAGCGTCCGACGCAGTGGCCACCGCGGCGGCGCGGGATAAGCTGCCGCCGATCCGTTTCTGAGCTGAACCTTCTCAAGTTCCGGGGTTTTGCCTTCTTTTTTTTCCTGTTGGCCCTTGCCGCGCGGACAGCCCGCTTTCCACAGGCTACTCCCTCACCCACTGATGTAAACTTGACTGGCGCGTGCGAGCGGCAGCAGCTTCACGCGTGGATCGACGAGAGCGAAGTGCGTGGCCGTGTGTTAGTGGACCGGGTCCCGCCTTTCCCTCTCGCCGTTCAGCTTTCCCCATCCCTATGCACGGATGGACCTGCTTCGACTGGGCGCACACACATTGGCACCTGTACACTACACCTCGGCACATTGTTGTGCCTGCTCTCTCTTTTTTTCTTGTTTGTATTGCCCACCACCTCTGTGCACCATGTGACTGCGCTGTCCGCTGCATCGCCAAAGCACACAAGCGCAAAAAGAGGATTTCCGCGAGGCGCTCGGACCGAGTGTGGCGGCCTTCTGCCGCTACCCTTTCTGCCTCAGTGGCGGGTGTGTGTGTGTGAGCATGCGTGTGTCACCGCAGCCTCTCGCTCTTCCTGCGCTGCCCTGTCGGTGTGAGAGGGAGGGGGGGGGGGAGGCGGCGTGGGCTCGCCTCCGTTCCCCCTCATTGGCGTCTGACGCTGCCTTGTCCTCCGCGCAGGAGCCGGTGCCCGAGAAAAAAAAGGAAGAGAGAGCGGCGGAAAACGAGATTGCCTCTTGCGCCTCGATGCGTCTTGGTATCTGGACGTACCGGCTCGACATGTACCTGGTCTCTTCAACTCGTCTTGATTTCTTTTCCTCGTATCCCCCCCCTTTCTCATCGGTCACACATCCCCGAATGCAACACGATCGTTCAAAGGGTTTCACTGTCATCCTTTTTTTTTCCTATTTCCAGCTCACCGCGTCTCGCCTCGCTTTTCCCTTCTACGACTCCAAGGTGTGAGTTTCTGCGCTGCCGGTGTCTTGCCTTCGCTCCGTCCACTGCCGCCCTTGCCTTGCGTCTTGCCTCCGTCGGGCGTCAGTGCGTCGCGCTTGTCCCACCCCACTCGCACCCGCTTCCCCCCCTCCCTCCCTCCCGGTCTTCACCTGCAGCACGGCTCGAAGAGGCAGCACAAACACACAAGAGCAGAGACGCGCGAACAGACGGAAAACAAAACGCAACAAAAGCGAACCCGATGAAGGTCATTCTCAAGACGATCACTGGGAAGCAGCACGAGGTCGACGTGGAGGCGACGGCGACGACCCTGGAAGTCAAGAAGCTGCTGGAGGACGAGTATGAGCCGGCGTCGCTGCGGCTCTGCTTTAACGGCACCGTCCTCGAGGATGGCAAGTCACTCGCGGATGCCGGGGTGAAGGAGGGCGACTCGGTGGTGCTCGCCGGGCGCAAGCGCAGGATTCCGAAGCCGGCGGCGCCGCCCCCGGCAGAGCCCGTCAAGGCTGAGGCCCCGTCTCCCGCTGAGACACCTGCGCCATCCGCTGCCCCACCACCGGCTACGAACGCGGCCCCCACGCCAGCCCCCCAGTCGGCCCCGCCTGCGGAGGCTGCCCCCGCCGCCGTCGCCCCCGCCGCCGCCGCCGCCGCCGCCCCTGCTGCTCCGGCTGCTGTTGCTGCGTCCACGGGTCCCAACACGTACGGCGTCGCCACGAACCTGATTGAGGAGGTCGCCTCGATGGGGTTCGAGGACCGCACACAGATCGCCCTCGCCCTGCGTGCCGCCTTCATGAACGTGGAGCGGGCCGTCGAGTACCTCTTCGACGGCATCCCGCCCCACATTGTGCAGGAGCTCACGCGGCACACCGCAGCGCCGGCGCCGTCTGCCCCTTCCGCTGCCGGGGCCTCGGCTGCCCCGGCCGCCGCCACCGCACCGTCTTTGGCCACCGCTGCCGCGGCGAGCGGGGCGGTGGTCACTGCGGCGCCGTCCGCGGCGGAGTCGGAGATGCGCGCAGCCCTCGCCCGCATCCCGCAGTTTGATGAGATTCGCGCGCTGTACAACCAAAACACGGACACCATGCCGGTCGTTATGCAGCAAATCGCGCTGCGGCACCCCACCGTCTACGAGCAGATCGAGCGCGACCCTGCGACGTTCCTGGCCATCATGAGCGAGCCGGGCCAGCCGGGGACGAGCAGCGCGGCGGCGGCGGCCCCGTGGGCGGCCCACGGCGTAGCTGCCAGCGCCGGCGCTGAGGAGTACAGTTTCATGAACCCGCTGCATGCGGGAGTGGACTTGAGCCCAGAGGACGTCACGGCGATAGAGCAGCTCGTCGAGCTCGGCGGCGGCATGTGGAATGAGCAGAGCGCCGTCATCGTCTACCTCGCCACGCAGCGCAACCAGGAGGTGGCCGCGAGCGTCCTCTTCGAGCACGGCGGCGTGCCCTCGGAGCTGCTGGCAGAGATTGCGAACCAGATGGAGAACGAGGACGCAGAGGAGGGGGAGGGAGAGTACGAGGACGAGCACTGAGGTGCGTCCTGACAGCGTGCGTGCCGTTCGAGTGAGCAACAAAGGAAAGACTCCAGGGAGTGCGGTGCGTCTCGCTTTGGGTACCGCTCCTTCCTCTCTAATGCCCGATCGCTGCCGGCTGCATTGGAGTTGACTCGCATGGCCTTTCTCTTCATTTTCTGGTGCGTTTACCGCATTCAGTTCGCGCGGCATCAGGAACCGCGCGGGTGCACGGCGCCGTGACCCACACTGCCTCGAAATGCGACGCATACACACACACGCACACGTACGCCTACATACACTCATCCCCCTGCGCCTGTACCTGACTGCCTTGTCAGTCTCTCTGATCAGGTGGTGGTGAGATGGGTTCGTCAAACAAAACGTGGCTGCGGAGATCCAACAACAAAAAAGAAGAGAACGCAGCGGAACGGATCTGCTGCCGTCCACCTTCGGCTGCACCTGGAGCAGCTTTATGGCGCCGTGCGCCACCAACGCACAGAGGAAAGCGAAGAAAATGTGCTACAGGCACTCAAAAGGGGAGGAGTTGCCCGTGCCCTTCCTGATGCTACACGGGCACGGAGTGCAGTAGGCGGCACTCCTCCAATGGCTGCCTGCGTGGAGTGGTCCTGACGCACGCAGCCGCAAACGCCGCCACCGCGTCGGCACGAATGCGCCAGGCGCGCAGTGGGCTTCCGCGAGGAGGCGGCTTGTGATGCTGCACGTGTCGTGTGTGCCGCTCTCGTGCGCAGCTACTCTTTTTTTTCTTCTTCAACTCCACTCGTATGTCGCAACCTCTTTGCATTTCCACATCCTCGGTTTCGCATGCCGCGCGTGCCGTCGCTTTTCTGAAGCGTGTCGGTGGCGTCGACCGGTTTTCTCCCCTTCCCATAAACACAACACCACGCCGACGGGGTCTACACGGCGGCGCGCTCGTCTTGCTAGCGCGCTGCCGTAGTCCCTGCACCATTCTTTTGGACACTCTTGCTCAACACAGGCAAGCGACTTTCCTTTCCGTCTCATCGCAGCGACGCGAAGCGCCTTCCACGGCACCCTCTTTCTTTGCTAGCACCCACACTGACGGTGCAAGCCCCTGCGGCTGTGCGACGACAACCAAGGACCTTCTCGCCCCGCCTCTCGCTGCGGCTGGACTGTGTTGTCAGCTCTCGCCTTTTTCGCCTCGCCCTCGAACCCACCTTTCCGGGGCGGCGTTGTGGTTTTCCATTTTTCTGTGTTGTGGCCGCTTTCCGTCTCACTGCGTTTTGTGGGCGCGACTGAGGGGACACTGTTGTCATCCCACCTTCCCCTCGTGTCGTCGGTGCGTTTCTCTCTTGTTGTTTATAACAGCACGGACGCACCCACCCCTACACAAACACAAAAAGTGCAGAAGTGCCGTCTTTTCTTTTCTGTTTTGCCCCTTTGTGTCTGCTTCCTCCTCATTCCATTTGAACTCCCTATCGAGGCGTCCGTCGCTTGGGCAGAGTCGCCGCGGCAGCCAACTCCTACGCTTTTGTTTTGTTTTGCGCTTGTCTGCTAGCTCCTGTACACGATATCACGCGCGGAGGGACTGAGACGGGTTGTGGAGTGGCTCGAGTGTTGAAGCGTGCAGCCAGGCCTCCCAGTTTTTTACCTGCCGCTTCGCGTTTGGGGGGGGGGCGCATTGGAGAGTACGGGAGGAGGGGAGAGGGGCGAAGGACCAGAGTAACGGGAAGGGTACAAACACACGCACACACAGACACGCGCAAAAGGCTGAAGCGCGTCGTCTGCGGGCGAGTTGAACTCTTAACAATAACGAGTGCGCGCGCGTGCGACGGCTAGAGAGACGGTCAAGCCGACCTCGGCACAAGTTCCACTTGAGGTACCGGCGGTGTTCGTCGTTTCTCCTTTGCTCGTCTTTTTCCCCCTGCTATCCGCTCAGCAGGCAGCCGCGCTGCCTTCCAGTCGTCCGTGGCCCCTACCTCTCCCACCGTGTGTTCCGACCTTGATCCTTTTTTCCTTTCTGTGCCTAGTCGTCGTGTGCTCGCGTTGCCAAAACTCCTTCCTTTTTTTTTTCACTTCCACTGCACCGCCACTCTCGCCGCGCTTGGGCTTTTGCGGGGGGCGTCTGTTTGGGGCCTTCCCCGTGTGCCCCCCTCGCCTCACACCGGTCGATGGACTTGGTCACCGATCCGGAGGTGCGCTGGGGCGCGCACATCATCGCGCAAATGCTCCGCAAGAAGGACTTCGCCACGGTGATGGAGACGCTGCGCCGCAACGAGCTGCACCGCACGCTCGACCTGAAGGCGCTGGTGTGCATGGGTGTTGGAGCGGTGGTTGGCGCTGGCGTTTTCGTCATCACCGGCCAGGCCGCCTCTCTCTACGCTGGTCCCGCGCTGTCGCTCTCTTTTGTGCTGTGCATCTTCCCGTGCCTCTTCACCGGGTTGTGCTACGCGGAGCTGTCGGCGATGGTGCCCGTGGCCGGCAGCGCTTACACGCACGCCTCCCTAGCGCTCGGTGAGCTGGCCGCCTTCATGGTGGCCGTGTGCCTCACGATCGAGAACCTCGTCTCCGGCTCCGCCGTGGCCGTGAGCTGGTCTGCCAGCGTTTGTGCCCTGCTGCGCGAGTGGGGCGTGTACTTCCCGGAGTTGTTCGCCCACTCCCCTGTCGTCATCGTGGACTCGCGCTTCACCGCCTCTGGTGCCATCTTCAACCTGCCGGCGGTGCTCATCTGCGGCATCGTGACCGTGGTCCTCTGCGTGGGCATCTCCGAGTCGGCCACCGTCAACAACGTATTTGTGATGGTGAAGCTGAGTGTGCTGTGCTGCTTCGTGGGCTACGGGGTCTACTACGCCGCGAACCACTGGGACACCTTCAGCGACAACCTCACCCCGTTCATCCCCCCTAACCAGGGCACCTTCGGCCGCTTCGGCCTCAGCGGCGTCTTTCGCGGCGCCGGGGTCGTCTTCTTCGCGAACGTCGGCTTCGACACTATCTGTGCGACGGCGCAGGAGTGCAAGCAGCCCCAGCGCGACCTCCCGCGCAGCCTCGTGCTGACGCTGTGCATCTGCACCGCCTGCTACTGCGCCGTCACGCTCGCCCTCACGGGCATGATGCACTACACGTTTCTCAATGTCGACGACCCCGTCATCGAGGCGCTCGTGCACGTCAAGGCGCCCGTGCTGCTGCGCGTGCTCGTCGACGTCGGCGCCATCGCCGGCCTCACGTCGGTGTGCCTGATGGCCTTCCTCGCCATGCCGCGGCTGCTGCTGACGCTGGCAAAGGACGGCCTCATCTCGCCCTCGCTGGCCCGCGTCCACCCCCGCTGGCACACCCCAGTCACCGCCACCGTGTGCTCTGGCGTCGTCGGCGCCCTGGTCGCGGGCGTCTTCCCGCTCGACATGCTCGGCGAGCTCATCTCCTTCGGCACGCTTGTCGCCTTCACGGTTGTCTGCGTGTCCATGTGGCGGCTGCGGTACACCGCCCCGGCGGCACCGCGGCCTTTCACGGCGCCGCTCTTCCCGGTGACGCCGGCCCTCGGCATCGTCTTCAACACGATTCAGCTCTTTGCGCTGCCACCAAGCACGTGGCGCAACTACATCGTCGTGGTGCTCGTCGCCCTGCTCTGGTACTTCTTCTACAGCCGGCATCACAGCACCCTGCACGAGAGGGAGGGCCAGCAAGAGGAACAGCCGTCAGAGGACTCGGGCAGCACGACCCGGGGGGAGGGCGTGGAGGCGGCCACGATCAAGACCGACAGCAGCAGCGCCACTAGCAACAGCTGCTGCGGCGGAGCGGAGGCGCAGGGGATGGTGGCTGAGGAGGTTCGCGTGGTGGACGGCCTCGGGACAGAGGAGCTGCCCGTGCGGACGCTGCAAGACTCCTTTGCGTGACACATCAATGCAAGCGTTGCTCCCGCCTCTCCCTCGCTGTGCAGCAGCGTAAGGTGGGGGAGGGGAGAGAGGTCGTTTACGAACAAAGAAGAAGAACATGAATGATGATCGCAGTGCAGCACTCAACCGCCGATGCACTTACGCGTACCCACCCACACACAACCCCTCCCCCTTCTCCGCCCCTCGCACGGTCGGAGCGAGAGAGACCAGCGATCTCTCTGTCGCGTGCGGTGCTGGTCGGCCCTGCGCACCCGGAGCTGCGCCCTCCCCACCCGTTGGCTGCAGCGAGGTTTGCGTCCTCGACTCTTTTCGTGCTCTCGCCAGTGGATCTCGCCTGCTACTCCCCACCCTGACGTCCCCCACTTTCCCTCCCCCACCCACCCCCCAACCCCACCCTTCACCTTCCCCATCCCTCGTCCACCTCACTTCCCCGTCTCCAGCCCTACAACACTCTATCGCGTCATCACCGCCGCGTGCGCGTTCATTCGGCTCAAGCGTCCCCCTCCCGACCCACCCAACCTTTCCTATTCCCGTTTCGCCTTTCCCTGCCTCCCTCGTGCACGCGCGCTCTCTCTCTCGCTCCGTTTTCTTCACGTAGGGTCACACCGAGTACTCCGATCAAACGTACGTGCGCACATAGAGACGCACACGCGACGACCAATACCTCCCTCTTCTGGCAACCCCCCCCCCCATCCCACCCCGCCTCCCTTGTCTTCTCCTCGCCTGTATAGAAGCCGCATCTCCGGCACGCCCCCGCCCCCCCCCCTCCCCCTCCCCCCGCTCTCACAGCCGTTGTGGCTCCCCCCCCCTCTTTAACCCCGTTGTCGCTGCGAAAATGATGTACACCGGTGAAATTGAGAACGGCCAGATGCACGGCCGTGGGTGCCTCGTGTACCCGAACAAGGAGAAGTACGAGGGCGACTGGGTCTACGGCAAGCGCCACGGCCACGGCGTGTACACGTACGCGGACGGTAGCAAGTACGATGGGGAGTGGGTGGAGGACAAGGTGCACGGCAAGGGCACGTGCTACTACGCCAGCGGTAACCGCTACACCGGCGACTGGACGTTCGGCCGCATCAACGGCCGCGGTACGCTCGAGTACGCGGACGGGGACCGCTACGACGGCGAGTGGAAGGATGGCCGCATGCACGGCAAGGGCATCTACTACTACTCCAACGGCGACCGCTACGAGGGTGAGTGGAAGGATGACAAGCGCCACGGCAAGGGTACGGTGACGTACGCTGGCCCCGACGGCAGCGTGTCCGAGAAGTACGAGGGCGACTGGGTGGAGGGTCGCATGCAGGGCTGGGGCAAGTACTACTACGCGGACGGCGGCGTGTACGAGGGTGAGTGGCAGGACGGCAAGATGCACGGCAAGGGCACGTACATCTTCCCCAACGGCAACAAGTACGAGGGCGAGTGGATCGACGACGTCAAGCAGGGCTACGGCGTGCTCACGTACGTCAACGGCGAGCGGTATGAGGGCTACTGGCTGGACGACAAGGCGCACGGCACGGGCACCCTCACGTACCTGCAAGGCGATCGCTACACCGGGGAGTGGTACCAGGGCAAGAAGCACGGCCGCGGTACGCTGGCGTACAGCAACAAGGACACGTACGAGGGCGAGTGGCGCAACGATAGCGCCACCGGCCAGGGCGTGCTCGAGTACGCGAACGGCTGCCGTTACGAGGGCAGCTGGCTGGACGATAGGCGCCACGGCGAGGGGCAGCTGCTGCTCCCCGACGGCTCCAGCTACGAGGGCGCGTGGGCGCACGGCAAGAAGGAGGGCCGCGCCCGCATCATCCTCAAGTGCGGCTCCGTCTTTATCGGCAACTGGAAGGACAACCAGATCATCGGCCAGGGCGAGTTCCACCTCGCCGAAAACTGCGACCTCAGCAACCCCGACTATTAGAGGGTCGTGGTGGGTGTGGGGCGTTGCGGTGGTGCGTCTCCCTGCCCTTGAAACCCCTCCGCCCGCACCTCTGCGCCTCTCTTCGTTGTAGATTTACAGCAGCCAAGCCAAGCCTGGACCTGCCGCACGGCGACACACCACCGACAGCGTTGCTGCTGCGCGCCCTCCCCCACCGTCGAACAGCGGGGCAGGACGCCGCCCTGATCGTCGTCGCGCCTCTCTTCTTTGCTTCTCTACTCCTGTGTTTTGCGCTTGGTTCGCGCCTCGGGCTCGCATCGGTGTGATGCGGCGACCCATCACTCCCCCGCCGCTCCCCCCTCCCCACGCACCCGCTCACCCCTGTGCGTAGGACACCTCGACAACCTAGATCACTTTCTTCGCCTCTTCTGCCCTCCCTCACTCTCAGAGTGTACGCCTGCGGCGGTGGCCCCATCGCCCTCCTCCCCCCTCCCCCTAACCCCAACCAAGACACTGCGGGTAGCGTGCACGCATGTGCGTTGGCATGCGTCTGCGATGCAAAGCTCGCTACGCGTGTGGTGCATCCGCAAGGGAGACGGAGCCGCCGGCGGAGGCGGCATCAGAGGCGCAGAGCGTTTTGAGGGCGCGGCACTATCGAGGGTGCGTGCGACGGCGCCCAGCTGTGCCCGTCACGCAATGCGGCCGTCACTGTCCCGTCGTGTGTTTTTTTGGAAGCGTCTGCACCCTACCCCTGACCGCATCCACGAGTCCCCTTTTTGGGTCTGCGTGGCCAGCGAGCAAGCACGCGATAGCCGCGGCAGCGACAAGGTCACCTAGCCCTGTACAAGTCTCTTTTCACGTGTCTTCTCCGGCCTTGCTTCTTTTTCTCCCTTTTTTGTTGGGTTTTATGTTTGCCAGCTTTGCGCCTCGCTGTCTGACGCGCGCAGCGCCTCCCCCTTTGTTTCCCTTCCCCCTTTCCACCCTTTCCGTTTCTCACCTGCCCGCTGCGGAGTGTCCGTTCATGTCTTCCATCCCCCTCCCTCTCTCTCGTTGTGCGGTGCGCATTTGTTGGCGCCGTGCGCTGGTGTGCGTTTGCGCCATGTTTCCGTTGTCGTTGTCGTGTCCGTGGCGATTGCAGGTCGTACCTCCCCCCCCCTTTTCGCGCGGACCTCTTGTTGTAGCTGGTCGTGGCCGCGCTGGCGTGCCATTTAGATCTTTTTTTTCCATTGTCCGTTGGAAGGCGTGGGCGGACGAGGAGGTTGGGCGTGTACTGTGATACAGCACGTGGCGCACGGAGCGGATTGTCTATCTGCGAGTGTGTGTGTAGGTGCGTGCGTGGGCCCCCGCGGCGCGCCAGCCTCTGCACTCAGTTTCGCCCTGTGAGGTGTTGAATGGGTGGGCAATACAGCATGCGGCGCTGCGGCGAAGCTCCTGTTACGGCGAAGAGGCTCCACCTCCGCCTTCTGTCTTTTTTCTCCTCCCTCCCAAACTGGACACATTCTATGCGCGCGCGACGAGCTGAAACGCCTAGCGGGGTCGCTGCAAGACAGACGCAAAAAAAAAAAAAGAAGAAAGCGCAGACCTGCCGGCGAGCGCGACTGTGTTGTGCGACGGCTTTTTGTGTCGTGTGGGTTCTTTGTTAGTGTACGAACGGGACCGTGGGCTTCGCTACCCGCGTCCCTCCCTCTTCTCCCTCTTGCGACTGTCCCCCGCCCCGTCCGTCCCTCTTGTCGCTCAGACATCGCCCTCCCTTTCCCCGTCACCCTGCACCTACGCCTGGCCACACGAGGAAGGGTGGGCCGAGGGAGGGGGACAACTCGCTTCCCCTACACGCCTCCAAAAAAAAAAAAGAAAAGAACAGCGACATACAGAAAATCAAACAAAAGCAATGGAAGTTGGAGCGGCCCAAAACGCTCGCGAGGCCGAGGTCGGTGTGTGTGTGTGTATGCGAGGCTGGCATTTCCCACGTGCAGGCACACACGGCCGCACAGCCCGAGTTAGAGTAGCAACGTCGTGCCGTGCTTCTCTGCTTGAGCCACTTTGTTAGATTTCGCTGGGTGACTCTGACGCTGCTGCCTGGACGGCACAGACAAGGCAGTGGACTCGGCGCGCACGTACACACACACACACGCACACACACACCCGCACACGCACGGCGGACTCCGGGCGGCGTGGCAGTCGTGTCTGTCGGCAACGCCGCCCAGAGGTCCTCTGCTCGTATGCACGCACAGGATTTTGCAGGCGGCGTGCACGCCTTGCAGCGGCTACTCGCTGCTACCGTCTTCACACCATCCCCTCCCTCCCATTCGCTGCCACGTTTTTGACCTCTGCCTTCTGTGCACTTTAAACACACCACTGCCGCACACTCACCACTCCACGCCTCCTCCACCCATCCTCAGACGTTGTCGTCCGCTGGTCTGTCCGCCGCCCCCCTCCTCTCCGGCGGGGTGCCTCGGCTGCACCGGTGGACGTTGCGACGTCAGCAAAGGTGATCAAAACGTGCCGTCCATGCAGTGGCATGCCGCTCCTCCCCTCGTCTGCACCCACGCGTCCCCCCCTCCCTCTTCCGCTCTCTCTCGCTCTCCTCTGTGCCCTGCGCCCCCTTCGTTCCTCTTGCACCGTCACACGTGCAACACGGGGGAAGGGGGGGGGGCGTGGCAGGGAACGCGAGGCGGGAGAGACGGGCTTGGCGGGGGAGACCAGCTGAGGAGCGGCTCGGGCGGTGCGCCGTCACGGTGCTGCTAATAGCGTTTGTCCCTGGCGTGCTCGTTCTCTCCTCCTCAGTCCCCCCCCGTTCCCGGCTCCCTTCTTCCGTCGTCGCACGCTCCAGGGCTTTCCCTCTCCCCTGCACGTGCTCCGCCGTCGGTTTGCTGTCCTCGTGTCTTGTGTGTCGTGTCCCCGTACTGTTACCCCTCCCTTCCCGGGAGGTGGTGCGGGGCCGGCACACAAGCGGTGATGGTGAGGCCGGGCGTGGCACCGCGTGGATCGGGCAAGAGAGAGGGAGGGGAGAGAAGGTGGGGCGCGCGTCAGTGAATGAGGCTGTGAGGTTTCTCTCTTTTTTTTTTGTCGTTTCTGCGTGGCACGCGTCGCCAAATTCCGTTTCGCTTTTTCTCTGTTGATTGGGCACTTGCGTTCTTTCTTTTTTGCTCCTTTCTGTACTCGCCTTTGGCACGTGCGCTGGTGCTTCTCTTCTGCTGCTCAAGCGGGAGGGGAGTGGATGGGGGCCGCAGTGTGCACGGTGGAGGGCCTCGCGAGAGTTGCCGCGCTTTGCGCAGACGGAGACCACCGTAGCGTAGTGGGCTGGTGACGTGTGCTTGAGCCTGCCGCTGTGCGGCCAAGCCGCGATTCGTGAGAACAGAGTCTTTCAATCCCTCTCCTCAAGCCGGGTAGTGGCCTCATAGAGGTTCAGTTTTTCCGGCGCGAGTTGAAACGCAGCCAGGCACCGTTCATGGTCCTGCTGCGAAAGTCCGCCTGGTTGGTGTAGAGCGCCACGTGCCGCCAGACACGCCGACATGGGCGACGGCCTCGCGGCCACGTTCGGGCGTATTTGAATGGTGTGAGCAAGTGTGCGCCGTCGCCATTTATAACCGGTGGAATGCTTGCACCACACTTGCATCCTTCCATGCACTGTATGTGGACGCAGCAAATGCAATCACTCTCTTGAGAGATGGTGCATACTGCCGAAGCCGCTTCGAGAGCGGTGGACGCATACCTGGGCAGCCGCACCTGCGGGTGGCGCTGCACACGGCCGAAGCCGCTTCGAGAGCGGTGGACGCAACAACTGTAACCACTCTGTTGAGAGATGGTTTCCACGGCCGAAGCCGCTTCGAGAGCGGTGGACGCTGACTGCGCAAGCACTCCCGGCGAGCACGATTGCCAGTCCTTACACGGTTCCGTCGAACCTTGTAATGTCAGTTTTGTCTTCAAAGTGAAACAAGTTGTGGGCGCACTGGTGTGGAGCACACGGCGAGACTGAGGCCAGTTGTTCACGTGAAAGGAAACGGTTCGCCGTGCACTTTGGTGTGCTGAGACACGCGCAGGACGTTCGAACGCCGGCACAGGACCCGCGTTCCCTGCTTGCTTGTCCGAAGTAACTGAGGCTGAGACCTCGACGTTGTTACCTTCAACCGCCACCACGTCCCTCGACACTGAGGTGAAAAGTCTGCACACATGCCAACGGATGGGGCGCAAGGCACCCCGACAATCCATGGCGTGAACCGGGCAACTCGACACAGAGTTCTGCGACCCCGCGCCACCTTCTGGAGTGGCGAGCGAGCGGTCATTTCCCCGTGACCCCACACGAGGCCGCACAGTCGCCGACGCGGCTCCACCTCCCCTGTACGCGCCACGTAAAACCCCTCACACGGGCACGCCTTCTCTCCGCACCGCTGTTCTGCCCCATGCACCGCGGGCACTTGTGTGTCGCACACGGAATTACCCTGGGGCGTCTTTCCGTGACGAACGTGCCACCACGACGGTGCGCCAGCGCATGTGACTCATGAGACCACGCCTGGCAGGAATGGCTTAGAGAGATCTTGTTCTTGTAGCTCGTTTTGAATGACATCCCCCCTCATCCCCGTCTCATGCGCGACGACTCCATCGCGGAAGTTGGAGTGCTTCGTTTTTCGTTTCAGTGGTGCGCGCGGCGCCATTACAACCCTCATCGAGGGGACTGCGTCCGCAACCCTTTTTTTTGCCCCTGCCGGCAGTGTTGGCGTGCCGACTCCATTTGCTTTTGCGATTGGAGTGGGCACGGTTTCCGCCGGGTTCCCCCCCCCCTGAGAGCTCTTCACTGGGCCCCCGCTTCGGTGGCTTCTTAGCGTTCTGCTGCACGGCTCGTGCTTCCCTCCACGCGTTCTTCTTTCCCTGCAGCAGCTTCTCCCCTACACCGCATCTCCCCGCTGCCCGAGGCCGCCATGCGGCTTCGCAGTTCCCTTTTCCCTTATGTGCGACGTGGATGGAGCTGGCGGTGGTGGTGCACGCCACTTCGCTCACGTCCGTCGCCCGCTTGCGCTGTCTCACCACGGTGCGGACGGAGGGAGGGGAAGGTGGAGGGTGCGCCGAGTTGAGTTGGGGCACGGCATCGGCGGGAGGCGAGCGAAGGCGCAAGTTGGGCCGAGAAGGATAAAGAGGAGAGATATTGCTTTTGCCTATCAAGAGAAGAGAAAAAAAAAACGTCCGACGCTGGGCGTGCCGTGCGCACCGTGCGCGCGTGTACGGACGCCCACGCCGGCAAAGAAGTACGCGTCGCTGTCCTTGACTGCACAAAAAAAAAAAAGAGGGGCTCTCTCACAGCACCTCGTTCTTTTTCCTTTTTCTTGTTCTATTTTCCTCCCCCACCTTGCTTCCTTACTTTTTTTTCTCGGTGCGCGACGGTGTGCGTGTGTCACGCCTGTGCGGGAGAGCACGCGTGCCCAGCGCGCCGGTTGTGTTTGTCTGTCTCCAGGTCCCTCTTCCACCCCTTGTTCCCTCCTCCTCTCTCGCGCTGCCAGGTGATCGCCTGCGGTGCGTGACGGCAGGCCAAATGAGGCGGAAGCGAAGATCGGGAAGAGCGACACAAAGGAAAAGCGAAAAACCGCAAAGGAAGAACGTGCAATACCGCCACTGTTGGCTTGGAGGCACAGAGCCGCGCAAGCGGACACACACCCGGCGAGCAGGGGGCGAAGCCGTCTGCTGTGGCGTGGATTTGTAGCCCCGTGCCGGCGCCGGTCCCCACCGCGAAGCGTGCAGCTTGCTCTCCGAAATGGCAGGCGTAGTGCCCACTGCACCGGAGACCCGAAAGGGGATGTCTCTCTCTCTCGTCGTTGACGCACACGCGACGCACGCGCTGCGGTTTTCTAGGCCAACAAGCACGTCGCGGGTGGTGCTCGTGCCACGCACCGTGCCTATCTCTCTTCTTCTTTCAACCACCTCTCCTCACCCTGGCATTTCTCCCTATCGCGTGGCCTCGATCCGACCCCCGCTCCCTTCTCGAAGAGCCCTCCCCTCTTTCTACATCTCGTCCCTGTACTACGACACGCCTCCTCCGCATTTTCTCATCCACCCGCTCACACAAGCCCACACACACACACATCTGGCTGTACAACTCGCCTGGCTCCCAGGACAGGCGAGAGCCCCCACCGGGCTATCCTTGACGTTTCGTTGAACGGTCTGGCCTCTTGTCCAGCCTCCCCGCGCTTTGTTCGCCGGTCAGCGAGACGTGAAGGCTTAGGTCCCCTCCACTCGGACGAAGGAAAAAACGCTGCGGCTGTTCCTTGCCCGTTTCCGTGTCCTCGACTGCTGTGCTCCAACGGCGCCTGCACCGCATCGGCCGCTGGCCTTATCGCACGCGGACGTGAGCTGCTTGGTGAGGGCCTTTTCTCTTTGTTGCCTTTACGCTGTCGAGCGAGTGTCCGATTGAGGTGTGCCGGCGTGTCGCTCCCTTCTTGCACCCCTTCCGCGCCACAGCAGTACTGTGCAGCGCGCCGGCGCCGCGGCGTCCGCAGCTACGCCGACAGCCTACTCCCCCATTCACTGTCCTGTGCCGCCCAGCACTCCACCATGGAGACGCTGAAGGGTTTCGCGCGTCGCACGACGCAGAGCCTGCGCGAGATGGTTTCGCGTCACGAGGTGACGCCGGAGGAGATGCTGATGGCCGACATCTTGGCGAAGGTGCGGCTCATGGAGACGAAGGGCGAGGTGATCTGCGAGAAGGTCATTCAGGCCGCGCGGCTGATGGGCGAGCTCGGCACGACGCTGCGTGAGATCGGCGAGGAGTACAAGGGCGTGCCCGACCTGCCGCAGGAGAGCCGCGACCTGGCCAGTGACGTGTTTGAGGTGGGCTCGAAGCTCATCGAGACGTCGCAGGAGCATCAGAAGGGGCTCAAGGACAACGGTTTCGAGCTGCTGCGGGCGTTCTCGAAGCAGTGTGGGCAGCTGCGTGAGGTCGAGGACGCGCGGCGGCACCATCAGCTGGAGTACGACTTCTTCAAGGCCAAGGTGGAGGACTTGCGCAAAACACCCCAGAAGGACTTCACGCGCCTGCCGCGCAACGAGCAGATCTTGGAAAACTGGCGAGTCGAGCTGTGGCGCGCGACGGAGCGCAGCAAGGCGCTGTGCTCGCAGCTCTACGTGGACGGCCGCCAGGCAATCGACCGAAGCGTGCTGACAACCGTGCAGGTGCTGCACAGCTTCGTCGAGATCGCGTCGAGCGGGTTCGAGCAAACCTTCCGCGGGGTGCAGCTCCCCACGTACTCGAGCGTGCCCGTGCTGCCCCCGACGCCGCTGCCAGCAGGACCAGCGCCCGCCCCGCGCCCCAGCTGCGACGGGGCCGCTCCCTCCACGCCATACGCACCTGGCGGCTACGGCGCTGCACCTGCTATGGGTGTCCCAGGCGCGCCCCACTCGGGTGTGCCCGCCGCGCACGGTGGTGGAAGCAGCACCGCGTACGCGTCTGCGCCGCCGGCCTGGTCGGCGCCTCCACCGCCGCAGCCTACTGCCGTCCCCGCGGGGATGCCGCACGGCGGCGCCACCACGTACCCGGCGCAGATGCCCCTAGCAGCGAACGGGTCTGGCGGGTACTACCCTCCGCCGGCACCGCCGCAGCAAACGCGCAGCTCGATGGGAAGCGGCTCCGTGTCGTACCAGCCACCCAACGTAGCCTAGCGCGCCTCTGCTTTTTTTTTTTCTTTTCTCTTTGCGGCAGCGCCTCACATGTGGCGGTGGCCCAGCTGGCGAGCATTGGTGGTGCCACTGATGAGCCGGCGCCTCGCTGCATCGCCTCTGAAGCCGTCGGGACCACGAGGGTGGGGCGGCGAGATGACAGTACGACGCGCGAGCGTCGCTGCCGCGTGCAGCGGTGACGGAGGTTATCGATGCTATTGCTGTCTGGCAGGGCTGCGGCGCGGCGCGTATGCGCGCACACCTACGCACTCGTACGCCTCGCCACCTCGCCGTGAAGGCGACGTCGCGCGTGCGGATGCGTGCTTGTGCGGGGTCTGGCTGCGGTCGCCGCTTGAGCCCATCGCGTTCGCCCCTGCAAGCGGATGCGCCTCTCCTGTCTTTGTGATTTCGTTGCTTCGCGCGCGTCTCTCCCTCTCTCATCATTGCACCCTATTATGATTCCAACACTGCCGTTCTGTTAACGGCCGTGTTGACTCGTGAGTGCCACGCTCCGCCGCCTCACCTCGGTGGCGTAGGGCTGCCGCCCGTGCAGGTCTTTCAGAGGTCGACAGGGATGAGGGTTCGCGGCGCTCGCAGGTGCAATGCCTCTTCCCTCCGCGTTTCTCTGCGGCGCAGAAAGATGCGCGGCCTTGTGTGTGCCTCCCCGCCTCGTCGGCTGCTCTCGTTCCGCGGTGAGTTTGTGCGCGGTCCCGTGCGCGTCTCGTCGTGGCATAGATTGTGGAACTGCTGTCCCTTTTTCTCACCTTGACTGCGGCATGCTGCGCAGGTACAGAGACACGGAGACCAAGAGAAGAGAAGGCGAAGGAAAGCGTTCAGCAGCCGAGCTCCTCAGGCCGGCACCTGCTCTCGTGTCGTGCCCATCTTGGGCCGGAAGTGCTCAACGCTGGCACGTCACACGCTCGGAGGTCACGGACGGTACATTTTGTGTGCCCTTGCAGGCGGAAGTCACACGAGGCGCCACCCGCTCCCGCGGGGCCCTTGAGCGATTGCGTGCGAAACCCACGCTTCTGTTCCGTGCACCGTTCAAGCTCCACCGTTGCGTTTTTGCCCACGCCTCCGGCTTGTGGTGCACCTTTCTTAATTTTTGCCTCCGTCCCTGCCCACTCTTCCTCACTCTGTTCGTGCGCTCTGATTCAACGTCCGCTCACAATGCGCAACCGCAATGGTGCCTGCACCTCGGCATGCACATATCACCATCAGCACACACAAACACACCTGCAGCAACCCCAAAAGCAGACCGTGCGTGTATCGTTAGAGATCCGCCGCCTCGCTCCTGCATTTCGCGCACCACTGCGTTCACCATCTCTTCTCTTGCTTTAAATATTACACCTTACGTGGTCTCCGTACACTCCCGACTCCCTTCTCTCTCCACACCTAGCTCCACGTGCTGTCACTTCATCATCACCCCCCCTTTCCCTCCTATCTAGATTCGCTCCGTCCGCTTGTACGCGAGCTGTGTGTACCTGCCCTCGACCCTGCAGCGGCTCGCTTGACCCAACCACAATCGGCAGGAGGACTTGCCCGCGCGCGCTTCGCGTGTTTTGTATTCCTCGTGCCCTGCTGCAACTCTCTTTCCTCCACCTTTCCCCCCCGCTCTCGCTCATTCGCTTTTGGTGTCTCGCGCTGTGTCTGCGTGCCGCTGTGTGTGGCTGCATTAGATCCTCCACTTTTTTCGGTATTCCTACCTCACCGACCGTATCCTCATCTGCGTGGCGACGTCGATCAGTGCTGACGTGTGCGTGTGCGTGTGGATGTACAGGTTGGCTCTCTACCACTAGATCCTTCTCCGCGTCTCTTGCCGCTCTACTAGTTTTTTTTTTAGTGTTCTCTCACGCCTCTCACGCCTCTTCCCCTCCCCCCTCACCGCACCCCGCTTGCGCCCATTTTTTTCTCCTTGCGACGGTTTTTGGGGCTTTGGCGTACCGCTTTCGGCGCCTGTGTCGGCGTGTATCGCTGCGCATCTCTCTGTCTCTCTCGCTCTCTGTGTGTGCGTCTGCTGTCGGAAAGCAAGACCCATCCTGTGAGTCATCATCATGGCGTCCGTTGCGCAGACCTCTGCCGAGCCCCTCTTCGCCACCGTCACCTTTGTCGGCGAGGACGACGTGCTCGGTAGCACCTTTCGCGTGCCGATCAACGGCACGGCGACCGTGCGGCGCCTCGCGAAGGATGCCATGCAGCGGCTCGTGCTCTCGCGTCGCAACGTCACCGCCTCCAGCCACGCACCGGCCATCGTCGTGACGGAGGTCTACGTTGGCGGGACCGGCGGCCAGCCGAAGGCGGAGGTGTTTGCGCAGGACTGCGTCACACAGGTGATCCTGGTGCGCGAGGAGGTCGTCTACATGCGGCTCAAGGCGGTGAACACCTCGACGGAGCCCTCGCGGCTCACATCGCCAGCGCCGCAGCTGCCGGCCCCGGTGCCGCAACCACCAGTGGCCTCCACCGTGCCAGCCGCCCCCGCCGACGGGGCCGCCGCACCCGCAGAGGCGGCCGTGGTGCACGCCGCCTCTGCGCTGCCACCCACGGCGTCCGCAGTGCCACCACCGCCTCCACCCGCCGCGGAGTTGAAGCCCACGGTCATGGTCAGCGCCAGCGACCTCGCCGTGCCGGTGCCCGTACCCACGGCCCCCGCCACGGCTGCCGCGGAGCCCCGCACCTGCCGGCCAGGCCGTGGGAGCGCGCCGCACACCTTCTTTGCCGCCAACTATACCTCCAGCCCGGGCAAGCGGCCTCGAGCAGCCGCGGCGGTGGCGGACAAGAAGAAGGCACCAGCCGCGAAGCTCCAAAAGGAGGAGGCGGCTGCGTCGGCCAAGCCCCCAACTGCGCTTGAGATGCAGGCAAAGCAGGCACCGAACAAGCTGGGGGAGGTGGAGGGCAACCGCTTTGGCTGGGGCCCCGAGGCCGCCAAGAGCTTCGCAGACAACTACGTCAGCAGTCCGGGCAAGCGCGTCGCCGCGCGTCGGCGAGCCGCACCGCGCCCCACCACCGCCGCGCCAGCCGCGCCGCCCAAGCCCACGCCCAAGGCCCCCGTCTCGCGCACGCTGCAGTACCCCAGCCCAGACGTCGAGGAGGGTCGCACCACCGTCGGCCACGCCGTGCAGCACGCGATTGTGGTCGAGGAGACGTCACCCACGGCGGAGCTGCCGCGGGGTTGGGGGAAGGACTCGCTGCGCTTCTTCGACCCCAACACGTACTGCGACGACCCGACGAAGGCGCGGCTGCGGCCAGACATGGACCTCTCGCACCCGCGTCGGCAGCGACGGCGCACGACGCCGTGACGGGGCATGAACAGAATCAACGATGCCCTGCACGAGGCGAGTGTGGAGCACGCACTGCAGTGCTACAGACTCGGCAAGCGCGGCCTCTCGGCCACAATGCGTCTTTCCTTTTTTCTGTTTTTGTGCTGCGGCACGCCTCACCTCCCTTGTCGCAGCCCTTCGTGGCGTCTGTCACTGTTGTTGCCGTGCCCATCACACCCTCCCTCTGTCACACCACCGTTTCTTCGCTTGTGATGCCCTCTTCCGCGTCTCCCCTGCTGCCACGCCTTCTCCCCGGCGACCACGTCACACCCGCCTTTGCGTGCTCCCCTTTTCGCCGCACCAACGCGACGTCGCGCAGACCCTTCTTCGTGGTTGCTTGGCGGCGAGGAGCGCGGCAGATGCGGGTGAGAGGCGGGGTGGCGGCTGCACGGGCGCTGCGGCGATGGTTTTCTCAAACCGGAGGCACACACAAACACACACAAACCCGCCTGCCTCGTCACGTGTGTGTCTCTGCGTCCCATGCTCCTCGTTGATGCCGATGGACACACACACACACACACGCACACACGCACAGGCACAGACGCACGTGAGACAGGGATCTCCCTTGCGGGCACAGTTCGACATGCGTCCACGTGAAATCAAGGTAGGGACTGCCCTTCCTCTCTTGTGCGCTATCGGGATAGGTGAAGCAGTTCCCCGCGCCGTTCTCTTTCTCCCCTCTCGCGTCTCGTGCGGTTGGCTGTCTTGCACCGCACTCTGTAAATCAATTCGCCAAGCCACGCGCAAAGGTTGAAGAGGTAGTCATGCGACGGGTCACTCATGTGTGGGCCAGGCCCACCGCCGATGACGCCCCCCTCCTGGAAAAAGCGTGTGCCGCGTTTCGCGCCACGCCACAGCAGCTGCTCTTCGCAGTACACGGGAATGGATGACTGCCACGTGGTTCTCACGTCTCCGTGTCATGCCGCGCTTCGCGTCTG